>RXPK01004661.1:0-11618 GCA_004143645.1 Protaetia brevitarsis | reverse complement strand
ACATACATCTCCACATGTAGCAAATTAGCACTTAGCGAGATGAGTAAATTACCTTAAGGTGTACCTCAAGGTTAGTTTTTGGGCCAATTTTTTAATTTGCTTTCATGTGTTATTTTGATTAATAGTTTTTGTTTTTATGTTAATAAACATAATAATATTTATTGATATATTTATACTAATATCTGAAAATGTTCTATTATTTGATCTGACGGCTTTTTGTCTGATTTGTTTAGTGTGTATTGCTATTGTAGTCCAAATAAATTTATCTTTACTTAATTTTGTATTTGGCCGAAAACTTGGCGATGATTTTGCTATCTCAGCTTTACTACCAAAATCCTAATTGACGGTTAGTGTGCCTAAAATCCTCTAGTAAATAACATACGTCTGCCACGTACGAACAAACACCGTACGCATTTTTGATAAATTATAGAAAGCAGTTCTTACAAAACGTATTTAGTATATGATTGCAGGAGTAAAATTATTTCATGAGGCCTTAAAGTTCTGCAAAACATTATTGAACCACCTTCAATTCTCTCCAACGAAGTTTCGCGTCCACGAAATGCTCCTACGGTCATTACAAAAAAAAAGAATTAGCTTTGAAATGATACACAATCTAGTATATATTCCAGTGGGTGTTTAAAAATATATAACACCCACAGCTATCACGGTTCAAAATACAATTTTTATTAAACATTGGCAATAAGCTATACCATCTCGAAATATTGTAGGCGATCGTGTGATACACAATAGAATGCCCAATTGATACTCACGACGATACATTTTATCGTCTTCACGTAGGATCGAAAATAACGAATGATATCCGGACGAAATTGCCTCATAACTTAACCATTGTAAAATTAGATCGGTAGCGAACATTATATTTTATGTAACTCAATGGATACATTATTGTGCCTCGCCGATTGCTAAAAGTAATCATCTATATTCTCGCGATGTTTTCGCCAACCGCCTCCTACCGTCCTTCGGCCATCCTGTTGCTGCGTTTGAAGCCTTCGGTGTTTACGTTCAGTGAGGTATTGGCTCATAAAGGCGCCACGCGAGGTATAAATATTTTAGAGTGGCCCCAAACGTACTTAGATTGGATTGGATGGGTGAACGATGAACTTATTTTGTTTCCACGCTTACTTCAGATAGCTTTTACTACGCTGGTGTGTTCAGATTGAACAACACCGTTCGATTAAAGTAATGATTTCCTTCTGTGTTAGAGGAAAAGTATGTGGTGTTTCAACCTGACTATACTTGATGTGCAGTAATGGATACATAAGGTGTCTAATTTCCTTTGATTTAGTGTGAGATGTACTGCTGGTCATTGAAGTTCGGTTAAAGCAAATTTGTAGGGGATGGGAAAGATATGTAAAGATTGTGGCTATTTATTTATTGATCTAACAATAAGTTATATACACTCTAATATAACTGGAATAAAAAGAAAACAGCAAAAGTAAATCATTCACGCATCAACGCAGTTAGTGATAACTAAAATATAAGAAAAAAAAATATGGCCAGTTGATTGGAATAAAATTTCGACGTGAACAAGAGACTTAAAAATCAGAATTTATATTACATAAAATCATAAAGCTCTTCAGGTTATCGCCCTGGGGGTTGGGGAGTACCTACCAGGCCGTCCCGGGGTGGTGGATAGAGGAAAGCCAATCTTGTCAGGGTGGCTAAGCCGAGATGGTTAGTGGCGGCTACAAGTCCGTCCTCTCTGCTTAAAACCGGAGAAGGATGAATGAGACCGTTTGCGTGACCATTCCCCCTCGCCCGAGCTGTCGTGTCCGTGGCTAAGAAAACTTTTGCACAGAGTTCTTCAACGATGCATTTGTTTGCTTTCGGCTACCGAAAGCCCAACTGTTTAAACCAGGTCCCGAAAAGGGATGGAGGTCTTGGCTTAACTGCATGGACCGAGAGGAGACAACCTCCACAAAAACCTAAATCCTAAGGTGACGGCCTAGGCGAATGGGATCGTGGCTGGATAGAAGACCAGTCTACTAAGTTCACCTTAGGCACCTGCGCACTATGTATTTGCCTTACCCTCTGCATGCGGGCTCTGTGGAGGTACTTTCCCTCATCAGCTACTCGTGGGAATCAACCATGGAGGAAGGACCGTTTATTAGCGGGACCGACACACTAATAAACACGGAATTGAGCAAGACTTCATAAGAAGTCTTCCACTTCAAAGTGAGAGTACGCTCAACAAGGAAGGGAAACAAAGAGAAGAAGCAAAAACGACTAGAGCGATGGGGAACAGGATGGATCCATCTCCTCTCAAATTGCGTAGCACTGTGCAACTCAAGGGTGCGGCGACCTGGACGCATGTGAATTAATTGGAGAGAGGCTTACCTAATCTCAGGGAACTTTTTGGAAGGAATAGGATTGGAAGGCCAGCTATAAAACCGCAAGAACAGGGGACACAATAAATCTTTTAGGTCGCAATATATACATGCATACATAAGGTTATCGCGCATTAGCCAGCACAGCACAGCACAGCACGGCGCGTCCCGGCAAAAACCGGATAGAATTAAAACAATGTAAATGAATGAACAAAGGCTCACGATTCTAGCACAGCACGGCTCAGCGCGATGTATTTGTTTCAATGCTATTCGTTTTTTGACGGAACGCACTATGCTGTGCTGTGCTGTGACGGGCTAATGTGTAATTAACCTTAATTCTGAGAATGTAAATCGCTCCGCAAGCGATTGGTTGCGGCATCTTCATCCCCCACTGCAAAGGGTATTGTCTTTGGAGACGATAGTCTACTCCTTCGCGGATTACCATAGCATTGCATTTGAAATAGATATGCTAGAATTACGTTTACAAATTCGTTTTACATACCTAAGACTAATTGTTTGAGTTGATTGTACATCTCATTAGATGTTTACAACTTCTAAGATGCTTATGCAGTCCTAAACCAGTTTGAAGCCAATACTTGCGGTTCATTGTTTCTATATTGATTTAAGAAGATTCCATATGACTTTATAAATCATTAAAAAACTTGTCATTAAACTTCGGTTTAGAATATTAGCGCCACTTCATCATATTTGGAATTCCGCCATACTTTTTTCTTTGTTGCTTTTTCAACTCTCCTATAGAATTTAAAATGCATTTTCTGTGCCAGCTTGGAAAATTTAAAAATACTATGATGTACCCAAAGAATACAAAAAAAGTAGCCATAACTTTTTTAAATTTATATTATTTATGATAAGCCCAAAGTTATGCAGCATATTTTTAATTGAATTAACCTAATACAAATATGTACTGATTACTCCAATTTCCACATTTCCACGGTAACCGAATAATTACCATTCTTTGCGTTGAAAATCGAAATTCATTCTCTCAAAATAGTAAATGCAGCCACTCCCAATTATATTTGGAAATATGTTCTCGTCAAAAACACGTTCGCAGCTCTGATTATGGGATTATAGGAAAACAATACACTACTATCAATTACAACACATTAAAATCCAGTTTATTTGCTATCAATATCGTTTATTTCACTGCATTCTATAGAAATACTATTGTATTATTAATAATAAATCATAGGTACCGACACTCTAATACTATTTAAACAAGTGCGAGCAGGTTGCATTTCATTAATCCCTGGCACGTTATTTATATGGAATATATGATAAACAAAACCAGAAGCAGATTAATTAAATTTCAAGCAAATATATTTTATTAAAATTCAATGTTAAAAATCACATTGTTTATAGTATGGAAAACTAATTTCAGATACGTTAAATCATAAAATCAAAACTGTTTTAGTCATGAATAACTTAATTCTTTTTTTTAAATGACGTATTTTATTAATCAATATTTCAAATCGAGGTAAGTATTTAGCAAACAAGAGTTGATAAAATATTTTATAGGTGCCACGTAAGTTATTACTAAACTACACGCGTTAAGTTTTGCAATTTAGGCGCATAATATTAAATTATGGTTACACTTTGTTTAAAGTTTCATCGGTATGGCTCGTATCTAGTTGGGAGAATGGCTAATGGGACTTCAGATTCAATTATCCCTAAACGGAAAACGATTATGGTTGTATGCGGTTGAAAGGTTGATCTGAATTTTATATGTAGCTTTAAGCTTTCATTGTTACTTTATCCGGAAGTGGAATTTAAGTAATGTGATTCAAAGCCTGCATAAAATATATACTAGGTGTGCTTTATAATGTTTACTAAATGTATTGAATTATATAAGCTTGTAATAAATATTTCTTTAGTGAAAAACTTATTTTTGTTCCATACTTGAGCTCCACAAATCCTTTAAGTAAAAGGAACAAGACGATCTACGAAGCCGTGAAAGTAAATGGTTCTAACTAAATTGGAATCAAGAGGTAAATAAAAATAACTTTGACGAGATAAAGCAAACATTGTATGAGAGTTTATCAAACGTTATAAATGAATTGAAAGGGAATTATCATGTTGGCTAGATGTTGGTCATTTACCCAAAGCAGACAGGGGTAACTCTAGCAGTCTAACACAGCTATAATTTAGATAAAGAAAGAAACACCTGGCATGATAAGCTAATGATGAGATCAACAGCAGGCCTCGTTTGAGAATTTTGATGCCCGGTAATTAGAGAGGGTAAACCATTCTTAAAAAATTGAGAAAGTAAAATCACTGCAGAATTAAGTTTTATAAAAAACATATGGTAAGAACGAAAATATGAGTAAATATGATCATAGAACGCGTGCAATGAATTCAACGAGGTCATCTCTGAAATCTCGGCCACAAAAAGACAAAGACGAGCATTTTTATGTCAATATTGACATTAAGTAGAGAACATACAATGTCATGTGAGGTGGACACTTTTCAGTTTTATAATGCGTAAATAGGCACAATAGAAGAAACTGGTAGAATTAATCACAATTAAAAGAAACTGTCCGGCTTACCATAAACCAGTCGCACGAAAGCCACTGGCGAGCGTAGTACGCAAGCGAACAAAAGGAGCCATCAGCCAGCGTCCAAAGCGAGTGGACGTGCCGTTCGACTGGAGAGCGGTTGTGGAAGTATATATTACTCAAACTGCATACTCACTGTATAGTTAATATGTTTAAGATTAATTAAATGTAAATGTAAAGTAGTGTAACAAAGGTATTTTTGATGATGACATATATCAACCTTCATTTTAATGAATATAAGGTGATTCCATAATTTTGCAATTATTATTTATTTTAATTTAGTTTAATATTTCATAGTTCCATTTGGTCACATGGGCATTTCACTTCAGTGAAATTAACGTACTTTTCTGAGGCAGTTATACCTTGCGAAGAAATCGATATGTGTTGTTAGAGTTTCAATTCAAAAGGTCACTAGCACCAACCTCGTGAGAGACGGACGTGTACCGAAGTTATAAATTTAACGGGTATTCGATAAATCCATTTATTCAAAGTCCAACCTAAAATGATGATTTAAAAACAATTTAAAATCATATTAATTTTATCCACATTTTAACCTACATATTCACTGAGTAATTTTCTCCAAAGAGGATATTCCCGAGATACGTCCTGTCCTGAGCCATTCTCTACAATTTTAAGTACTACAGCCTCCGTTCGCCTGATGATTTACTTCTTCCAAAGGTATTTGGCGTCTTAACAACCTAAAAATAAACGCGTTATTTTACTTCTAATCTAAATTTTAATATACTTATAAGTAAAATAAATTTTATTTTAATACGTTCGAGAAATTTATTTGGTTAACAATTTCGTATAACCGATGAATAGTTTAGGACCACTAGTGGAAAACTTTTATAAGGTGGCAGGTTTAACATTACTAGTAAATATACCCACTAATTTTCACCATTAAATGTTGCACATACTGCTTTATCCGTCTTTTGCGCATAGAATTACATACGATAAATATTCCAAAGTCGCGGGAATTTAAAAAATAAAGTTTACAGGTATTTATTTGCTATGTTGAATTTATATGGCAAAACTTGGAATTACTAAAATAACGCAATTGGCTTAAATAAGCAAAACAACTTTCCTATTTACCACAAGTTACTTTTCTCAATTGGCTGCATTTAGAATCATTTATTGAAAAAACAATTTTTTGACATTAATTGTTTATTATCGTATCAATCGATCAAATTATGTACAGAGTCCCATGCACACGATTTCACTGAAACAAAGACTTTAACTTGATATGGGAGAGGAATATAGCACATCTCCCACGGCATCTCCTGTCATTCGTAATTTTCTTAATACTAGTGCGTCCTTTACACTGTTGCAGTCAAAAATTCTCAGCCCGCATACCATCTGATATGGAGGGGCATACTTTGATTAGAAATTAATAAAATAGATGACTCTAAGATGTTAAAAATGAGATTTTAGTAATTTAGTTAAGGTATTATATTTAAAATTAATTTTTTTTATAAATCTTAACACTATCACTTTTTTTTTACATTTTCATTTTGATTTTAATAATTATTCAGTGGTGTGTCAAGGAATTACATAGCTTTCCTCGCAACAAATGTCGGTACTTCGCTTATCCAATTTTATCTTTGAATATATGTATGACTTGCATTACCATTGTTACTGTTATCTGTCATTCTGTCCAATCATTCCTTCTTACAACTACTCTATGCACGCACGTTTCCGTACATATGCAGTAATAATTAGCATGCACTTTTCCATTACAGAGAACCACTTGTTTTCTCGAATGGACAATTAATCACTCCCTACTACAAGCCGGTCGTAACTATTAATAAGAATTTTCGATGAGTATCTCGCCGCTAGTTCCACTACATTAAAATGTATAGAGGTACCTTCCGCCAGGTCGCACCAGGCTTTTATTAAATCAAACGACTAGGGCAGTAAATCTTCATTTGCGTAAGAATTATGGGCGCTCTCGTGTCGACTCCAAAACTATGCAGAAACAAACGGACGTATATTGCGAGGAAAACTTGTTTACAACTGAAAATAGATGGTATTTAGAAACAATATACTTCACGATCATACTTTAATTCATCAATCAGATTCATATTTTACCCTGCACTTCCATACAAAAGCCCAAAACACACAGAAACACAACAATCGGCGTTGAACACCTGACGAACCCAGTCGAGCTTATTGATATTATCCACTCTGCTTGATGTATGAGAAAGAGAGAGATAGTTATATTTATGAAAGGAATATATTGCTCTACTCTAGCGCGTAGCTCTCGTTTTAGCCGTGTTTCGTTTGTGCTGCTAATTCCGTTCGCGTTTTCCCCACCTACTAATTTAATACATTGGCTCAGACTCAGTTTCATTTAAGGCCGGATAATCGGGCTACTTTATTTGCGCATTAATTCTGGCGCTATTGTTTATGTTCGCTGTGAAATTTATTATTTTGCGCTTGCTGGTTATGTTTGGTGATTAACAGAACGACTGAAGGATTTACTATTGGGTAGTAGTGACGGAGAAATACTGTAGGAAACATCCTATGCCAAGTTTCCTTTTGAATACATTGTAGTAAAAATAAATGTTATACTGCCGTTTTTCTTCAGTTAGTTCCACGTTGTGTAGACCAAAAAATGCGCAGATAAAATTATAATTGTTTTCATTCGACTTTTTGGAGTTATTCTATCCCTTTCCTTCGCAGTAAATTGGGTTGCAGATTCAAAATGTAGTTGATGTACAGTCGTGGACTAAATATGTTTTAGTATTTTTTTAATAGCGTTAAAAGAATCTAACCTAAATAAATGATTGGGCAGTACTTAAAATTAACAACTGCATTTAAAGCACTTTGGGGCTTACTCACATCAGCAAGACAAGAAATTTCAGTGCAGAATAGGAAGGTCAATTTGGAGAAGTAGATCATTGATACACAACACAAACAGTCAAGGGCCCAGATTCGATCCTTGCGGTACACCGGAGGTAAGAGTAAAATCCTTGGAGTTGTATCCATTACAGGAGACGTAGCACCTTCTTTGCTTTAGAGATGATCTAAGAATATCCAGGGCAGACGGAACAAAACCGAAGGTGCTTAGCTTGGAGAGCAGCATATCATGGTTTATCAACTCAAAAGCTTTAGTTAAATCGGTATAAATCACGTCAACCTGGCCACGTCTATCCAAGACTTCCGCAATGAATTGAGATATTGACGCCAGACTAGTAACTGTGGATCTACCGAATATGAAGCCATGCTGATTTGACGAAATAGACGATCGAGTGCTACTATAAATACACAACACTTTCTCATAAAGTTTAGCAAAATTGGGAATAATAGAAATAGGTCTATAATGACTCAAGATCTCTCGATCACCCTTTTTGTGCGCCGGCACAACCCTAGCAGTTTTCCAGCAATCAGGAAAGATATTATTCGGTGGGTATTAAAGCAAAAATATTAGCAAAACGGAGCAATTAACTATCTGTCTTGACTATTTGACTGTAATATCGTACGAAATGTAAATAAAATACCTATAACCAACGTCTCTAATTTGCATTAAGTTAGGTATGGATAACAAATTAATGTATTTCTGCTACTAACTGTAATAATTATGAGGAATTTTCCCAAATATTCTCCTCAAGCAGGATTCGAACCTACATCTTCTCATTTTCCGGACGAGCGCTCTCTTCTCACTGTAAAAAGCTTGCAATCCTTGCTTAGGGATGGAGGTTTTTCAAAAACACAAGTTTCAGAAATTGGCCATACTGTCTAGACTCAGAAAGTGGCACGTATGTAAAGGGATCAAAACACATATGCAAAATATAATGATTTTAATAGAGATGGTTCTTTAATACATTTAGAAACAAGCATAATGAAACCATGAGATTTTATGTCCTCAAAATATATATAGCCGATATGCAAGCTGAAGAAAAGAGTGGTATCAAAGACTACATCAAGATTTCTAGATTCCCCCCTGTGCAGGAAGTGTGGGAGTGCGAAGGAAACTCACTTTCTCAGCCAAATTGCGATTTTTTTAATAAGGTGCAACCTGACACTGAGAGGGCTAAAAGAGACATAGGGGCACAGTAGGTCCTTCTGGCTGAATTACCTTCGTCGGGTTACACCCGCCCATGGTTAAAAAAAAGATCTCTAAATACAAATTTAGGGGATAAGGTGCCAGCATCGATTTTGTAAGGCTAAATATAAGATGAGAACAAACGAGTGTAGGTAGTAAGCACACAGCACTTATCAACGTTCAGCTTCAATTTAAAAGCATCACACACGCAACTAGCAACAGCATTTAAGGTAAGCTGAAGCCTTACTCACTTAAAGAAAACAAGAAATTACTGAGAAGATCTTGATATCATCAGCATATGCAAGCATGGAAGATCGGTTTGCACAAGTAGATCTTTGGTACACAACGCAAACAGCAATGGGCCCAGATTTGACCCTTGCGGTACGCCGGAGGTCAAATGATGAAATACTTGGAGTTATATCCATTATAAGATATGTAGCATCTTCTTTGCGTTAAACATGATCCTGGAAGACCCAGAGCAAACGAAATCAAACCGGGGGAGCTTAGCTTGGAGAGCAACATATCATAGTTTACCAAGTTAAAAGCCTTGGTTAATTGGGTTTTAGATCACGTTAATGCTGGTCACGTCTGTCCAAGACTGAATTAATGAGTTGAGACGTTGACGCCAGATTGGTTCATTCATTTGGGTGCTGCTGTAAATATACAGATAAAATACCTTCTTATAAAGTTTCGCAAAATTTGATACAATGGAAATAGGTCTTTAATAACTCAAAATTTTCCCCTTTTTGTACATCGGCATAATCTTAACAGTTTTCCAGCGATCAGGAAGGATACATTTTGGTTTGGTACAAAAAATAGCAGAAGCAGGTTGTAGCTGCTAACATAAAGAAGCAGTTTTGTACATCGTTATTATCTAAATATGTCTAAAAACCAAGTATAAACTATTTGGGGTGAAATTCGCCGGTTAAATGTTTGCGTGTCTGATTGATTTTGCATTAAGACATATTGAATTAAACATCTAAGTTAACTTCTTGGAGTCTTGATGCTGTCTTCATTAATTACACATTGAAATTACTTTATTTTAGACGACTTACATAGTTTAAATGTTTGCCTAAGACTAAAATTGGACTATTCCTTGAGTGAATTATGATGTCGTTGAACAGCCTTGGTATATTGATGAAGTATTCAGTCATACAAAATTAATTAATTCAATTACTTCCAAAATCTATTAACACCATAGCAGACGTATAGAAGAAGGAACACAATAAAAGTTTTTAAGCCATCACTCTAATACACAAGGGCGCTTGTATAAAAGGCAGACAGTCAATGTCGATCGTATAAACAGACAATGGATATAATTTCCACCGAATGGAATAGCCTGGTCTGCTATTTTCCTTTGTTAACCCCAACAACGTAATTCAGCAATGCACCGAATATTCCAACTTCAACCAGTATATGTTGATGTTATAACGTATAGCTGATCTCCCATCACCCCACTCAGCCTAGCTAACGTTTCGTCATATCGTATTGCGAATTTCACTTATTACAGAGAGGGCCAGTACTTCGACGGACGCAAAATAAACCACAACAATGAACCTCGATGCACCTGCTCCATTCGCGTGGAAACTATGTGGCATTGTAGTTTGTATTTCGGAGAGAACACGCTAACTCCCGAAACATGAGGACTAGTACCTAAAATTTGGAGATGAAACAATGCGACTCGAGGTATGGGGATATTGCTTTGTCCTTTGAAGGTAGAATTTTAAAGGCATTTCCCGCTATTTCGTGATATGTCACCAACTAAAATGCTTTGAAAATAACTCACACAATATCGACAAGATAAATTTATCCAGATTGATTGGTTATTCTAGGCCTTAACACCAGGAGCGTGTCCCTTTTATCCCCCTAAACAAAAAAAAATTGAAAATAATCTAAAAAGAAAAACAGATCGATCATCAATCACCATTTCATTTCTCTCCTCCCCCATTAATAACCAATTCACATCCGTCGGCATCACAGCATCGATAACAGCTTACGCCGCAGCATCCACGGCACATAATCGTTAGTTCCCCGTCGTGTCGACCTCATTAAAATATAAACAGCTCAAGCGAAACATTTCCAATCTAAATTAAATTCGCCGGAACACGCGTAAGCGCCTTTCGTTTCGGAGATGGAACGAAAAAAACACAAACAGCGTCCGCCGCGCGAAAATAGGGTGCGAATTTCCATTTGGCCGGATTGAAAGGAATAAAAACTGGCGATAAGGAACGGACGATAGATTGAATCGCACGCTGCGGGTAGCCGTGATGCAATTATAGGAAACAGATTAATGAGAGGCTGGCTAATAAATGCAAATGGGAATTCTGGAAGCGTTCGCGTCATTGAGGTGCTTGTGGTGGTCTGTGGTGGGGGGTCTGCTAATTGGGAATGCTGGGGGCTAGCTTCCTTTGATCTGCTAACATTATTGTGCGCAACTGCTGGAGGAAAGTTATTTAACAGTGTTTTGGAAAGTCGTTTTAGGTAGGAGGAAGGAGATGTCTAAAGATATCAAAGCGAAGTGTTTGAGGGAAAAACTGGTAACACAGCTATTGATCTAACGAGCGTAAACATGAATGATAATATCTGAGGGATGTATTGGAGTTTATTTGTGACGAGAGCTTCTATATTACCACAGCTGGGATTTACCCCGTG
>RXPK01004660.1:0-17860 GCA_004143645.1 Protaetia brevitarsis | reverse complement strand
AACTAGACACCGTGTCGTGCACTGTATCGACTGCCACTCACTTGCTGCTGTATAGATATAATTCTAAATGCCCTATCACAGAGTGCAGTCGATTACAGTGCACACTATGGTGCTACTCTTGTTGCATTCTATATAAGTACAACTGAAGTGCATTATAACGTAGCACCGTAGTCGTGCACTGTAATCGACTCCACTCACTTGCTGCTGAGAGGAGCTATAATTCTAAATGCCTATCACAGAGTGCAGTCGATACAGTACACGACTATGGTGCTACTTAGTAATGCACTTCAGTTTACCTATATATAGAATGCAACCAAGCACGTAGCACCATAGTCGTGCACTTGTATCGACTGCACTCACTTGCTCTGTGACTAGGATATTAATTCTAATTGCCTATCACAGAGTGGCAGTCGATACAGTGCACGACTATCGTGCTACGTGCTGGCTTCATTCCTATATAAGGTACAACTGAAGCTGCATTATAACGTAGCACCGTAGTCGTGCCTGTATCGATGCCACTCACTTGCTGCTGTGATAGATAAATTCTAAATGCCTATCACAGATGCAGTCGCATACAGTGCCACGAACTACGTGCTACGTTATAATGCACTGCATTGTACCTATATAGAATGCAACCAAGCACGTAGCACACATAGTCGTGCAACTGTATCGACTTGCCACCACTTGCTGCGTGATAGGATATAATTCTAAATGCCTATCACAGGTGCAGTCGATACAGTGCACGACGATGTGCTAGTTTATTAATCACTTCAGCTGACCTTATATAGATGCAACCAAGCACGTAGCACCATATCGTGCACTTGTATCGACTGCCACTCACTGGCGCTGTGATAGGATTATAATTCTAAATCTATTCACAGTGCAGTCGATACAGTGCACGACTATGTGCTACGTGCTGTTGGGTTGCATTCTATATAAGGTACAACTGAAGTGCATTAGAACGTAGCACCGTAGCTGCACTGTATCGACTGCCACTCACTTGTGCTGTGAGAGATATAATTCTAAATGCCTATCACAGATGGCAGTCATACAGTGCACGACTACGGTGCTACGTGATAATGCACTTCAGTTGCCACCTTATATAGATGCAACCAATCACGTAGCACCATAGTCGCTGCCACTGTATCGACTGCCACTCACTTGCTGCTGGAAGATATAATTCGTAAATGCCATCACAGCGAGTGGCATCGATTACAGTGCCACGACATGGCTCTACGTTATAATGCCACTTCAAGTTTAACCTTATATAGAATGCAACCAAGCACGTAGGCACCATAGTCGCTGCACTTATCGACTGCCACTCACTTGCTGCTGTGATAGGATATAATTCAAATGCCTATCACAGAGCAGCCCGATACAGTGCCACGGACTATGGTGCTACGTGCTTGTTGCATTTATATAATTACACTGGAGGCATATATCGTAGCACGCGTAGTCGTAGCACTGTATCGACGCCACTCACTTGCTGCTGGGATAGATATAATTCTAAATGCTATCACAGGTGCAGCGATACAGTGCACGACTATGTGCTTACGTATAATGCACTTCAGTTGTACCTTATATAAATGCAACCAAGCACGTAGCACCAATATCGTGCACTGTATCGACTGCCACTCACTGCTGCTGTGTGGATATAATTCTACAATGCCTATCACAGAGTGGCAGTCGATACAGTGCACGACTACGGTGCTACTTATAATGCCACTTCAGTTTACCTATAGAATGCAACCAAGCACGTAGCACCATAGTCGTGCACTGTATCGACTGCGACACTGCGTCTATAACGTAGCACCGTAGTCGTGCACTGTATCGACTGCTACTCACTTGCTGCTGTGATAGGATATAATTCTAAAATGCCTATCACAGAGTGGCAGTCGATAACATGCACGACTATGGTGCCTTACGTGGCTTGGTGCCATTCTATATAAGTACAACGAAATGCATTATAACGTAGCACGTAGTCGTTGCACTGTATCGACGCCATCCACTGCGTGCTGTGATAGGATATAATTCTAAATGCTATCACAGAGGGGCAGTCGCATACAGTGCCGATACGTGTACGTATAATGCACTTCAGTTGTACCTTATATAGAAGGCAACCAAGCACGTAGCACCATAGTCGTGCAACTTATCGACTGCCACTCTCTGCTGCTGTGATAGGATAAATTCTAAATGCCTATCACAGAGTGGCATCGTTACAGTGCACGACTATGGTCTACTTAAATGCACTTCAGTTGTACCTTATATAGAATGCAACCAAGCACGAGCACCATAGTCGGTGCACGTATCGAAACTTGCCACTCTCTTGCTGCTGGTTATAGGATATAATCTAAATGCCTATCACAGATGGCAGTCATTACAGTGCACGACTATGTGCTACGTTTACAATGCACTCAGTTTAACCTTATATAGATGCAACCAAGCACTTATCACCAAGTCGTGCACTTGTATCGACTGCGACACTGCGTCTATAAGTAGCACCGTAGTCGTGCACGTATCGACTGTACTCACTTCTCTGTGATAGGATATAATTCTATAATGCCATATCACAGAGTTGGCAGTCGATACAGTGCACGACTAGTGCTACGTGCTTGTTGCATTCTAATATAAGGTACAACTGAATGCATCTATAACGTAGCACCGTGTCGTGCACTGATCGCTGCCACTCACTTGCTCTTGATAGAGATAATTCTAAATGCCTAATCACAAGAGTGGCAGTCGATTACAGTGGCACGACTTATGGTGCTACGTGCTTGGTTGCAGTCTATTATAAGGTGACAACTGAAGGCATTATAACGTGCACCATATTCGTGCACTGTATCGACTGCCACTCACTTGCTTGCTGTGATTAGGATATAATCTAAATGCCTAGTCACAGCATGGCAGTCATGACAGTACACGACTATGGTGCTACGTGCTGGTTGCATGCTATATAAGGTAACAAATGAAGTGCATATAACGTAGCACCGTAGTCGTGCACTTTATCGACTGCCACTCAACTTGTGCGTGTGATAGGAATAATTCTAAATGCCATCACAGAGTGGCAGTCGATACAGTGCAACGACTATGGTGCTACGTGCTTGGTTGCATTGATATAAGGTACAACTGAAGTGCCTTAATACTAGCACCGTAGTCGTGCACTGTATCGACGCACTCACTTGCTGGCGGTATAGGATATAATCGAAATGCCTATCACAGAGTGGCAGTCATACAGTGCACGACTACTGGTGCTACGTGCTTGTTGCATTCTTATTAAGTACAACTAAGTGCAGTTATTAACGTAGCACCGTAGTCGTGCACTTGTATCGACTGCCACTCACTTGCTGCTGTGATAGGATATAATTCAAATGCCTATCACAGAGTGGCAGTCGATACAGTGCCACGACTATGCTACTGTATAATGCACTTCAAGTTGTACCTATTAGAATGCAACAAGCACGTTAGCACCATAGTCGTGCACTGTATCGACTGCCACTCACTCTGCGTGATAGGATATTAAATTCTAAATTGCCTATCACAGAGTGGCAGTCGATAACAGTGGCACGCTACGTGCTACATATAATGCACTCAGTTTACCTTATATAGAATGCAACCAAGCACGTAGGCACCATAGTCGTGCACTGTATCGACTGCACTCACTTGCTGCTGTGAATAGGATATAATCTAAATCATCACAGAGTGCAGCGATACAGTGCCACGGACTATGGCTACTGCTTGTTGCCATTCTATATAAGTACAACTGAAGTGCATTATAACGTAGCACCGTAGTCGTGCACTGTATCGACTGCACTCACTGCTGCTGTTGATAGGATATAATCTAAGATGCCTATCACAGAGGCAGTCCGATACAGTGCACGACTGATGTGGCTACGTGCTTGGTTGCATTCTATATAAGTACAACTGAATGCATTATTAACGTAGCGACCATATCGTGCACCTGTATCGACTGCCACTTCATTGCTGCTGTGATAGGATATAATTTCTAAATGCCTATCACAGAGTGGCAGTCATACAGTGCACGACATATGGTGCTACGTTATATGCATTCAGTCGTACCTGTATATAGAATGCAACCAAGCACGTAGCACCATAGTCGTGCACGTATCGACTGCCACTCACTTGCTGCTGATAGGATATAATTCCAAATGCTTCACAGAGTGCAGTCATACCAGTGCACGACTATGCTGCTACGTGTAGAATGCCACTTCAGTTGTACCTAATATAGAATGCAACAAGCACGTAGCCACCATAGTCGTGCCACTGTATCACTCCACCACTGCTGCTTGATAGGAATAATTCTAAATGCCTATCACAAGAGTGCAGTCGATACAGTGCACAACTAGCGGTGCTACTTTATAATGCCCACTTCAGTTTTACCTTATATAGAATGCAACCAAGCACGTACACATAGTCGTCACTTGTATCGACTGCCACTCACTTCTGCTGTGATAGGATATAATTCTAAATGCCTATCACAGAGTGCAGTCGATACGATGCACGACTATGTGCTACTGCTTGTTGCATTCTATATAAGTACAACTGATGCATTATAACTAGCACCCGTAGCGTGCACTGTATCGACTGCCACCACTTTGCTGCTGTGATAGGATATAATTTCTAGAATGCCTATCACAGAGTGGCAGTCGATACAGTGCACGACTATGGTGCTACTGCTTGGTGCATTCATATTAAGTACAACTTGAAGTGCATTATAACGTATGCCCATAGTCGTGCACTGTATTCGACTGCCACCACTCGCTGCTGTGAAGATAATCTCTAAATGTATCACAGAGTGGCAGTCGATACAGTGCACGACTTATGTGCTACTTATAATGCACTTCAGTTTACCTTATATAGAATGCAACCAAGCACGTAGCACCATAGTCGTGCACTGTATCGACTGGCACTCACTGCTTGCCTGTGAAGAGATATAATTCTAAATGCCTATCACAGAGTGCAGTCGATAAGTCACGACTACAGTGCTACGTATAATAATGCACTTCGTGTGTACCTTATTTATAGAAATGCAAACCAAGCACAGTAGCAACCATAGTCGTGCCACTGTCATCGACTGCACTCACTTGCTGCTGTGATAGATATAATTCTAAATGCCTATCACAGAAGTGGCATCGATACAAGTGCACGACTATGGTGCTACGTGCTTGGTTGCATTCCATATAAGGTACACTGAAGTGCATTATAACGTAGCACCATAGTCGTGCACTGTATCGACTGCACTCACTTGTGCTGTGATAGGATATAATTCTAATATGCCTAATCAAGAGTGGAGTCGATACAGTGCCACGCTATGGTGCTACGTGCTTTGTTTGCATTCTATATTAAGTACAACTTGAAGTGCTTATAACGTAGCACCAAGCTCTGCACGTATCGACCCATCACTTGCTGCTTGATAGGATATAATTCTAATGCCTATCACCAGAGTGCCACGATTACAGGTGCCACGACTATGGTGCTACGTGCTGGTTGCATTCAATAAGTACAACTGAAGCTGCATTATAAGTAGCCACCGTAGTCGTGCACTGTATCGACTGCCACTCTGTATTAGGCATTAGAATTATAATCCTATCACAGCAGCAATGAGTGGCAGTCATACAGTGCACGACGTATGGTGCTACTTGCTTGTTGCATTCAATAAGTACAACTGAAGTGCATATAACGTAGCACCGTATGTCTTGCCACTGTTATCGAACTGCCACTCTGTAATAGCATTTAGAATTAATACCTATCACAAGCAGCAAGTGATGGCAGTCGATACATGACGACGATGGTGCTACGTTGCTTGGTTGCATTCTATATTAAGGTACAACTGAAGTGCATTAACGTAGCACCTAGTCGGCACTGTATTCGACTGCCACTCTGATAGGCATTTAGAATTATATCCTATCACAGCAGCAAGTGATGCAGTCGATACAGTGCACGACTTATGTGCACGGCTTGTTGGCTTTCTATTAGAAGGTAACACTGAAGTGATATAACGTTAGCACCATAGTCGTGCCTGTATCGACTCCACTCACTGCCTGCTGTATGAGGATATAATTCTAAATGCCTATCACAGAGTGCAGTCGATACAGTGCACGACTACGTGCTACTTAAATGCACTCAGTTGTACCTTATATAAAGCAACCAAGCACGTAGCACCGTAGCCGGACTGTATTTCGACTGCCACTCTGTATAGCATTTAGAATTAGATCCTATCCACAGCAAGTGAGCAGTCGATACAGGCACGACTATGGTGCTACTTATATGACACTTCAGTTGTACCTTATATAGAATGCAACCAAGCACGTAGCACCATAGTCGTGCACTGTATCGACTGCCACTCTATGATAGCATTTAAATTATATAAAAATATCACAGCAGCAAGTGAGTGCAGTCGATACAGTGCCACGAGTACGTGCTACGTTATAATCACTTCTCATTGTACCTTATATAGAATGCAACCAAGCACGTGCACCATATCCGGGCACTGTATTCGACTCACTCTGTGATAGCATTAAATTATATCATCACAGCAGCAATGAGTGGCAGTCGATACAGTGCGCACGACTACGCGCTACGTATAATCACTTCAGTGTACCTTATATTAGAATGCAAACCAAGCACGTAGCACCATAGTCGTGCACTGTATCGACTGCCACTCACTTGCTGCTTGAAGAGGATATAAATTCTAAATGCCTAATCACAAGCAGTCGATACAGTGCACGACTATGGTGCTACGTTATAAATGCACTTCATTGTACTTTATAGAGATGCAACCAAGCACGTACCACCAATAGTCGTGCACTGTATCGACTCCACTCACTTGCTGCTGTGATAGGATATAATTCTAAATTGCCTATCACAGAGTGGCAGTCGATACGGGCACGACTACGGTGCTTACGTGCTTGGTTGCATTCTATATAAGGTACAACTGAAGTGCATTATAACTAGCACCAGTAGTCGTGCACTGTATCGACTGCCAACTCACTTGCTGCGTGATGGAAATAATTCTAAATGCCTATCACAGAAGTGCCAGTCGATACAGTGCACGACTACGTTGCTACGTGCTTGTTGCCATCTATATAAGGTACAACTGAAGCTGCATTATAAACGTAGCACCATATCTGCCACTGTATCGACTGCCAACTTCACTCTGCTGTGATAGGATATATTCTAAATGCCTATCAGAGTTCGGCAGTCGATAACAGTGCACGACTACCGTGCTACGTGCTTGTTGCATTCTATAAAGGTACAACTGAAGTGCATTATAACGTGGCACCGTAGTCGGGCACTGGATCGACTCCACTCTGATAGGCATTTAGAATTATTATCCTATCACAGCACAAGTGAGTGCAGTCATACAGTGCACGACTATGGTGCTACGTTATAATGCACTTCAGTTTACCTTATAAGATGCAAGTAAGACGTAGCACCGTAGTCGTGCACTGTATCGACTGCACTCACTTGCTGCTGTGATAGGATATAATTCTAAATGCCTATCACAGAGTGGCAGTCGATACATTGCACGACTATGGTGCTACGTGCTTGGTTGGTTTCTATCTAGGTACACTGAAGTGCATTTATAACGTAGCACCGTACTGTCGTGCACTGTATCACTGCCACTCACTTGCTGCTGTGATAGGATTATAATTTCTAAATGCCTATCACAGAGTGGCAGTCGATACAGTGCACGACTATCGGTGCTACGTTATGTTGCAATTCTATATAAGTACAACTGAAGTTCATTATCACGTAGCACCGTAGTCGTGCACTGTATCGACTGCCACTCTGTGCTAGCATTTAGAATTATATCCATCACAGCTAGCCAGTGAGTGGCAGTCGATACAGTGCACGACTACGGCGCTACGTTATATATGCCACTTCAGTTTTCTTATATAGAATGCAACCAAGCACGTAGCACCATAGTCGTGCACTGTATCGACTGCCACTCACTGCTGCTTGTGATAGGATATAATTCTAAATGGCCTATCACAGAGTGGCAGTCGATACAGTGCACGACTTATGGTGCTACGTTATTATGGCATTCTGATGTAAGTTATAATTGAAGTGCATATAAACGTAGCACCTTAGTCGTGCACTGTATCGACTGCCACTCATTGCTGCATGTTATGGATTTATAATTTCTAAATGCCTATTCACAGGAGTGGCAGTCGATACAGTGCACGACTATGGTGCTACGTGCTGGTTCATTGTACCTTATATAGAATGCAACGAAGTGCATTAAGTAGCACCGTAGTCGTGCACTGTATCGACTGCCACTCACTGTTGATGCATTTAGGATATAATTCTATAATGCTATCACAGGAAGTGGCAGTCGATACAGTGCACGACTAATGGTGCTACGTGCTTGGTTGCATTCTATATAAGTACAACTGAAGTGCATATACACGTAGCACCGTAGTCGTGCACTGTATCGACTGCCACTCTGTGATAGGCATTTAGAATTATATCCTATCACAGCAGCAAGTGAGTGGCAGTCGATACAGTGCACGACTACGGTGCTACGTGCTTGGTTGCATTCTATATAAGGTACAACTGAAGTGCATTATAACGTAGCACCGTAGTCGTGCACTGTATCGACTGCCACTCTGTGATAGGCATTTAAGAATTATATCCTATCACAGCAGCAAGTGAGTGGCAGTCGATACAGTGCACGACTATGGTGCTACGTTGCTTGAGTTGTATTCTATATAAGGTACAACTGCAGTGCATATCACGTAGCACCAGTGTCGTGCACTGTATCGACTGCCACTCTGTGATAGGCATTTAGAATTATATCCTATCACAGCAGCAAGTGAGTGGCAGTCGATACAGTGCACGACTATGGTGCTACGTGCTTGGTTGCATTCTATATAAGGTACAACTGAAGTGCATTATAACGTAGCACCGTAGTCGTGCACTGTATCGACTGCCACTTGTGATAGGCATTTAGAATTATATCCTATCACAGCAGCAGTGAGTGGCAGTCGATACAGTGCACGACTATGGTGCTACGTTCTTGAGTTGCATTCTATATAAGGTAAACTGAGTGCATATAACGTAGCACCGTAGTCGTGCACTGTATCGACTGCCACTCTGTGATAGGCATTTAGAATTATATCTATACACAGCAAGTGAGTGGCAGTCGATACAGTGCACGACTATGGTGCTACGTTATAATGCACTTCAGTTGTACTTATATAGAATGCAACCAAGCACGTAGCACCATAGTCGTGCACTGTATCGACTGCCACTCTGTGATAGGCATTTAGAATTATTCCATCACAGCAGCAATGAGTGGCAGTCATACAGTGCACGACTACAGTGCTACGTTATAATGCACTTCAGTTGTACCTTAATAAATGCAACCAAGCACGTACACCGTAGTCTCACTGTATCACGCCACTCACTTGCTTTGATAGATATAATTCTAAATGCTATCACAGATGGAGTCGATACAGTGCACGACTACGGTGCACGTTATAATCACTTTATTTTACCTTATAAGAACAACCAACACTGCACCTAGTCGGCTACGTGGTTGGCATTCTAATAAGTACAACTAGTGCATTTAACGTAGCACCATATGTCACTGTACGCTCCATCACTTTCTATAATAAATCAATTGCCTATCACAGATTGCATTCGATACATGCACGACACTGCTACTTTAATGCATTTCATTACGGTAATGATCACCAACACGTACACCGTAGCTGCACTGTATCGACTTCCACTCACTTGCCTTGATAGATATAATTCTAAATGCCTATCACGATGCAGTCGATACAGTCCACTACGGCTACTATACTGCACTTCATTTACCTATTAACTCACCACACTTTACCGTAGTGTGCACTTATCGCCGCACGCACTGCCTGGATAAAAATTCTAAATCCTATCACAGATGGGAGTCGATACAGTGCACGACTATGTGCTTACTTGTCTTGGTTGCCTTCTATATAGTTACAAATGAAGTTCATTATAAAACGTACACCGTAGTCGGCACTGTATCGACTGCACTCACTTGCTGCTTGTGAAGGTATAATTCTAATATTGCCTTATCAACGAGTGGCAGTCGATACAGTGCACGAGATTGCTACTGTCTGGGTGTGTCTTTTATATCAGTTACATGTGAATGCATTATTAACGTAGCACCGTAGGTTTGCACTGGTATCGTACGCCCGACTCACTTGCTGCCTGTGATAGGATATAATTCTAAATGCCTATCACAGAGTGGCAGTCGCTAAGGGTCACTGCACTATGTCTGCTACGTATAATGCACTTCAGTGTACCTCTATAGAGTGAACCAACACTGCACCATACGTCGTCGTGCACTGTCCTCACTGTCCCCTCACTTGCTGCTGTGATAGGATATAATTCTAAATGCCTATCACAGAGTGGCCATCGATACAGTCACGACTGGTGCTACGTCTTGGTTGCCATTCATATAAGTACAATTGATGTCATTTATAACGTAGCACCGTAGTCGTCACTGTATCGACTGCCACTCACTGTGCTGTGTATAATGGAATATATTCTAAATGCCTATCACAGGAGTGATCATACAGTGCACGACTACGGTGTTTTACGTTATAATGCACTTCAGTTTTACCTTATATAGAATGCAACCAAGCACGTATGCACCATAGTCGTGCACTGTATCGACTGCCCTCACTGCTGCTGTATAGTATATAATTCTAAATGCCTTATCACCAGATTGGCAGTCGATTCCAGTGCACACTTATTGTGCTTACGTTCATATATGCACTTTATGTATGCTATATAACTGCAGATCCATAGCCATCGTAGCACCATAGTCGTGCACTGTATCGACTGCCACTCCTTGCTGCTGTATATATAATAATTCTAAATGCCTATCCCCCGATGGCAGTCGATACAGTGCACGACTATTTTTGCTACGTGCTTGTTGCATTCTATATAAGGCTACTGAAGTCATTATAACTAGCACCGTAGTCGTGCACTGTATCGACTGCCACTCTGTGATAGGCATTTAGAATTAATCCTATCACAGCAGCAAGTGAGTGGCAGTCATACAGTGGCACGACTATGGTGCTACGTGGCTTGGTTGCATTCTATATAAGGTACAACTGAAGTGCATTATAACGTAGCACCTAGTCGTGGCACTGTTATCGCCTGCCCACTCACTTGCTGTTTGATGGATATAATTCTCGAATTGCCTATCTATCAGTGGCAGTCGATTACAGTGCACGACTTGGTGCTACGTTATGAATGCACTTCATTTGTACGTTATATAGAATGTCAATCCAACACTTACACCGATTCGTTCACTGTTATCGGACTGCCACTCACTTACTGCTGTGGATATGAATATAATTCTAAATGCCTATCACAGATAGTCATCGATACAGTGCACGACTATGGTGCCACGTGCTGGTGCATTCTATATATACGGTACAACTTGAATGCCTTATCACGCTAGCACCGTAGTCTTCACTGTATCGACGCCATCTCTTGATGCTGCATTTAGAATTATATCTATCCAGCACTAGCAGTGTGCAGTCGGGTATACAGTTCTGCGACTTTATGTTTCTACGTGCTTGGTTGCATTCTATATAGGTACAACTGAAGTGCATTATTACCGTACACCATAGTCTGTCACTGTATCGACTGCCCATCGTGATAGCATTTTATGAATAATCCTATCACACAGCATGTGTGCAGTCGTTACAGTGCCACTGATGGTGTACGTTATTAATGCACTTCAGTTGTACCTTATATAGAATGCAACCAAGCACGTACACCATAGTCGTGCACTGTATCGAGTGCCATTCTGTGGATAGGGCATTTATAATTATTCCTACACACAGGAGTGGCAGTCGATACAGTGCCACGACACGTGCTCACGTGCTGGTTGCATCTATATAAGGTACAACTGAAGTTCATTATAACGTAGCCACTATAGTGTGCACGTACTCGACTGCCCACTCACTTGCTCCTGTGATAGGATATAATTCTAAATGCCCATCCACAGAGTGGCACGATACGTGCACGAGTACGGTTGCTACGTTTACTGATGCCCCTTCAGTTTTACGTTGTACGATAGAATGCAACCAAGCACGTAGCACCATAGTCGTGCACTGTATCGACTGCCACTCTGTGATAGGCCATTTGGAATTATATCCTATCACAGCAGCAAGGATGCAGCGATACCGTCACGACTATGTGCTACTTATAGCATTCTACCTATATGAATGCAACCAAGCACTTACCCGATCGGCATGTATCGCTGCCACTGTGATAGCATTTAGAATTATCCCTATCACAGCACAATGATGCATCGATACATGCACGACTGTTCTACGCTGTTGCATCCATTTAGGTACAACTGAATCATTAAACGTACACATAGCGTCTCGTCTCACCCATTCGTCTAGCATTAAATTACCTATCACAGAGAAGTGAGTGCAGTATACAGTCACGACTACGGCTACTGCTTTTGCATTCATAAAGTACAAGAAGTGCATTTATACGTAGCCCATAGTCTCACTGATCACTCCACTCACTGCTGGTTATGATAATTCAAAGCTATCACAGAGCAGTCGATACAGTGAACTATGTGCACTTTTTTGTTGCATCTTAAGGTCAACTGAGTGCATTATAACTTAGCCACCGTTGTCACTGATCACTGCCATCACCTTCTTAAGATATTATTCTAATATGCCTTACAGAGTCTCGATACAGGCACACTATGTCTACGGCTTGTCATCATATACAGTACAATCTGAAGTGCATTATACAACACCGTAGTCGTGCATGATCGACTGCCACTCACTCGCTGTATATGATATAATCTAAATCCTATCACAGAGTGCAGTCGATACATGGCACATGGGTACTGCTGTTGCATTCTATATAAGTAACTGAATGATAAACTACACCATAGTCCACTTATACTCCACTGACTTGCTGCTGTGATAGAATAATTCTTTAATGCCTATCACAGATGCAGTCATAAGTGCACACTATGCACTGTTTCATCTATATAGGTCCAACTGAAGGCATATAACGTAGCACCAGCTGCCACTTACGACTGCCACTCACTGCTGCTGTATAGATAGTAATTCTAAATCCTATTCACAGATGCAGCATACATGCACACTATGTGCTACTTTAATGCACTTCATGAACCTTATATAGAATGCAACCAACAACGTAGACCTAGTCGTCACGTATCACTGCCACCACTTGCTTATAGGATATAATCAAATGCCTATCACAGATGGCAATCATACAGGGCACACAGGCACCGTTATAATCACTTCAGGACCTTAATAGAATGCAACCCAAGCACGTAAGCATCCATATCGCACTGTATCGACCACTCACTTCTGCGATAGATATAATTCCTAATGCCTATCAACAGTGCACATACATGCACGACTATGTCTATGCTTGTTGCATCTAATAATACAACTAAGTCATTAAACGTAACCTATCGTCACTGTATCGACTCCACTCACTCTCTATAATAAATCTAAAGCCTATCACAATGCACGATACATGGCACACGTATATGTGCTACTTATAAGCACTTCAGTTGTACCTTATATAGAACCAACCAAGCCCACGTACACCGTAGTCTCACTTATCGACTCCACCTCTGCTGCTATACATATAATTCAAATGCCTATCACAAGTCATCGATACAGTGCACGACCTATGCTACGTGGTGCATTCTATATAAGTACAACTGAAATCATCTATAACCTAGCACCTAGCGCACGTATCACTGCCACTCACTTCTGATAGAATAATTCTAAATGCCTATCACAGATCATCGATACATGGCACACTACGTCTACTTATAATGCCACTCATTCTACCTTATTAAGGAATGCAACCAACACGTAGCACCATATCCACTGTATGACTGCCACTCTCTCTCTTATAGAAAATGCTCAATTCCTTATCACAGGATGGCAGCCATACAGTGCACACTATGTCTACTTATAATGCACTTCAGTTACCAATATAATGCAAACCCAAGACTAGCACCATAGTACTCGCACTGTACGACCTCCACTCACTGCTGCTTTATAGATAAATTCTAAATGCTACAAGATGCAGTCAACAGTGCACGACTACGTGCTACTTATAAATGCACTCATTTAACCAATAAATCAACCAAAGCACTAGCACCATAGTCGTGCACTGATCGACCACACTCTTCTAAACTACACCATCGTGCACTTATCACTGCCACTCACTCTGCTTGATAGGATATAATCTTAAATGCCTATCATAGAGTGCAGTCGAACATGCACCGACTTGTACTGCTGTTCATTCTATATAAGGTACAACTAAGCATTATAACGTAGCACGTATCGCACTGATCACTGCCACCACTTGCGCTTAAGGATATAATCTAAATCCCTATCACAGAGTCAGTCGATTACAGCACGACTATGTCTACGTGCTTGCACATATAATACAACTGAATCATTATAATCTAGCACCAATCGTGCACTGGTATCGAACTCCACTCAATCTGCGTATAGATATAATTCTAAGCCTATCACAGAGGGCATCGATACATGCACACGATGGTGCTACCGTGCTTGTCATCTATATTTAAGACAACATCATATAACGTAGCACCATAGTCGTGCACTTATCGACTGCCACTCTTATACATTTAAATAAATCCTATCACCACAAAGTGTCATCAACAGTGCACACTATTGCACCTTATAATGCATTCATTACCTTATTATAGAAGCACCAATCACGTACACCATAGCGGCACGGTATCGACTGCCACTCTCTGTTAGCATTTAGAATTATATCCTATCACAGCCACATGATGCATCGATACCAGTGCACGACTACGGTGCACCGTGCTGTCATTCAATAAGACAACTAATGCATATAACAGCCACCGTAGTCGCACTGTACACTGCCACTCACTGCGCTTGATAGAATAATTCTAAATCCATCACAAGATGCATCGAACAGTTCACACTATGTCTACCTCTGGTGCATCATATAAGACAACTGAATGCATTAAACGTACACCTATCTCAACTATCACTGCACTCACTTGCTCATATAATATAATTCTAAGATGCCTATCACAGAGGCACATACAGCACACTTGTGCTACGTTATAATGCACTCAGTTGTACCTATATATAGAATGCCAACCAAGCACTAGCACCGTTATCTGCACGTGATCGACTCCACTCACTTGCTCGCAAGATATAATTCTAAATGCCTATCACAGGTGCAGTCCATAAGTGCACGACTACGGTCTACTTTATAATCACTCAGGTACCTTACTATACCATGCAACCCAAGCACGTAGCCACCCATAGTCTCACTGTATCGACTCCACTTTCTCTGACTTATAGAATAATCTAAAATGCCTATCACAGATCAGTCGATACAGCACACTATGTGCTACTTAAAGCACTTCAGTACCTTATATAAAATGCAACCAAGCACGCTTAGCACCATAGTCGGCACATCGACTGCCACTCACCTTGCTCCTGTATGTAAATTCTAAATGCCTAATCACAGATCAGTCGATTACCAGTGCACGACTACGGGTACTTATAAGCACTCAGTACTATATAGAATCAACCAAGCAAACGGTAGCACATATCGTCACTGTATCGACTCACACTCCTATAACGTAGCACTGTTCGGCCACGTATCACTCCTACTCACTGTCTGTATTAGATATAATTCTAAAAATGCCTATCACAGATGGCATCGATACCATTCACGACTATGCACTGCTGGTTCATTCATAAATACAACTGAAGCCATTTAAACGTAGCATCCAGTCGCACTATCGAACTCACTCACTGCGCGTATAGAAATAATTCTAAAATGCCTATCACAGATCCCTCGATACAGGCACCTACGGCTACTTATAATACACTTCAGTGTACCTATAAAGAATCAACCAAGCACGTAGCCCACCATATCTCGTGCACTGTATCGACCCACTCTCTTGCTGCCTGTGATAGGATATAATTCTAAATGCCTACCACAGAATGCAGTCGATACATCCACGACTATGTGCTACAAATCCACCAGTAACCATTATAAAATCCAACCAACACGTAGCACCATTATCGTGCACTGATCGACTGCACTCACTCTCGGAGGATATAATTCAAATGCCTATCACAGATGCAAGTCGATACAGTGCACGACTACGTGCTACTACAATGCACTTCAGTAACCTATATAGAATCAACCAAGCACGTACCACCATATCGTGCACGTAGTCGACTGCACACTCTCTATAAACACAATTAGTCTCACCTGTATCGAACTGCTACTCACTTCTGCTAGGATATAATCTAAATCTACACAGATGCATGATAGATCACATATGTGCCTCGTGCTGTGCATTCTATAAAGGTACAACTGAAGTGCATTATAACTACACCTGTTGCACTGTATCGACTCCACTCACTTCGCTGTATAATAATCTAAATCTATCAAGAAGTCAGTCGATACAGCACACTATGGCTACTGCTGTGCATCTATAAAGGTACAACTGAAGGCATATAAACGTACACCATAGTCTCACTTACGACTGCCACCACTTCCTGTATAAATAATCAAATGCCTATCACAGATTCAGTCGAACATACACGACTATGGGCTACGCTTGTTCATCTATAAAAAACGAAGCATTAAACAGCACCTAGTCCACGTATCGACTCCACCACTGCTGCTTATAGATATCAAATTCTAAATCCTATCACAAGAGTGGCAGTCGATACAGCACACTATGGTGCTAGACTCTTTTGCATTCTATATAAGTACAACTGATCAATTATAACGAACCTATCGCACTGTAATCGACCACCACTGTCACAGATAATTTAAAATGCCTATACAGATGCATCGATACATGCACGACATTGCTACGTGCTTTCATTCTATATAGTACAAACTAAGTCATTAAACGTACACCGAGTCGGGCAACTGTATCGACTCCACTCACTTGCTGCTTATAGATAAATTCTAAATGCCTATCACATATGCATCGATACATCACACTATGTGCTACGATAATGCACTTCAGTGACCTATATAAAGCAACCAAGCACTACACCATATCTTGCCCACTTATCGACTCCACCACTTGCTCTTGATAGAATACATTCTAAATGCCTATCACAGATGCAGCATACAGCACACACTTCTTACGTTTATAATGCACTCAGATTACTTATATAGAACAACCCAAGCACACACCATATCGTGCACTGTATCGACTGCCACCCTCGCGTATAAGTAAATTCTAAGCCTATCCACAATCTCAGTCATACAGACCGACTTTGCACTGCTTTTCGCATCTATATAAGACAAACGAATTCATTATAACAGCACCGTATCGGCACTTTATCGACCACTCACCTTGCCTGCTGTAAGGATATAATCAAAGCCTATCACAGATGCACATACAGGCAGACTATTGCTACTGCTTGTCATTCTAATTAAGGTACAACTGAAGTGCATTTATAACACACCATAGCTGCACGTGTACGACCCACTCACTTGCCTGTGATAGGATTATAATTCTCAAATCCTATCCACAGATGGTCAGCGAACAGGCACGACTACGTGTACGTTATAAGCACTAGTTACCTATATAGAATGCAACCAACACGTAGCACCATATCGGCCACTGTATCGACGCCACTCACTTCTCTTATAGATATAATTCAAATGCCATCACAATGGCCAGTCCATACATGCACGACTACGGCTACTAAATGCACTTCTTTAACCTTACTAAAATGCAACAAGCACGTATCACCCAATAGTC
>RXPK01004659.1:0-86791 GCA_004143645.1 Protaetia brevitarsis | reverse complement strand
GTGGTGATAACGATGGGACTCGGAAAGGGTGACTTTTTTCCGTATCGCTTGTGCGAATAAAAAAGGTTTATCTGTGACCATTCCGCAGCCAGATTAACTCAACCGTCATGCCGTTAAAAAGCTAACACGAATTTTTTATGTTGCGAAAAAATTAATGGTAAAGCGGTGATGAACTCGTTCGAAAAGATATTTCGATGGTACGATGGTACCAATATAATATTATCAACATTCTAATTGGGAGCGGCAAAGTCAATCAAATCAAATACTAATTTACTTACTGTCGCTGTTGATTAAACTCTCCCTAGACTAGTAAATCACTCTCATAAATAATGAAGTCGTCCCCTAAGTATATAAAAAAACAAGCAGAAAAAAACGCTTCTTCATTAGCTAATACTTTTTGTTTCCACCAAGCAGGAAGATTTGATAAATGTGAATAGACTGTGCCTTTATTAAATTGAAAACTGAGATTGGTGAATAACTTCCCATCACTCTTCCTTAGACTGAAAAATTTGGAAAAGAAAATTATAGGCGAACATGTTGAGCAAAAAACGGTCTTAGAGCAACGAAAACCAGTAGCTTTATAATCTACACCTAGGTCAAGATGGTTGCATTTGAAAGACGAGAAAATAGAGGAGCAGGACATATTGGGGTATTTGCCACTATTCAGACATCACCAGAATTAGGTAGATACACGATTTTTGGCTGTTAGTTCTATTCTGATAAATAAGATTTAATTGAATCAAAATTCCGAAAATGTAAGCTCTGGATTTGTTAGTTGTTATTTTATATTAAACTAAACCAAATCAAATGAAAATAAAACAAGTCATTAGCGTTCTGATACTGTTCATGGCAAATACGTGACCATATGCATATGAAGGATTACTCTTTACATGTTTAAATTATGATTTTTTTTTTGATAGCGAGGCTTAACTAAGGAAGCAATTATTAAAGAGACTCTGCAGAGGTGAAGATCTGAAAAATAGCGGTGAAATAGATCTATGTGGGTACTTCAATTATAAAATAAATATAACACATACTATCATAAAAGCTACTCCACATGTGAATAATGTGAGCTTCATCGTTTTGGAAATTATGTAGAAATGTTTCGAAAATCATTCTTCATGCATTAGACCCTATACTAATGCATGGAGATGATGAGTTTAGAAACATTTCTACGTAATTTCCAAAACGATGAAGCTCATACTATTCACTAACAAAGAGACAAAAGCAAAGTCGAGACTACACCAGCATCTCCAACTACATCGAACAGACAGTACCACTGTTCGTAAAGGCAGATAAGATTTCGTCCGTTTTCAGCTTCTCTGGGGGATACAGCGTGGATATTTGCAACAGAGAAGCTATAATAGCGTACATCCGCAGACCAAATCTGGAGGGACGGAGACCGGGACGGCGTAACTTTTAGCCTAGGGGCATTCCCCACTATTTTCCAGGCTGAAATTATTGCCATCCAGACTTATGCTGAGGGTATCTCAAACTACCTACGCAAGAATGGAAGGGTAGAAAGCATCTCCGACAGCCAGGCTGCCCTCAAAGCTTTGCGGGCTATCAGATTTGACTCTGAAGTGGTACTGGGGTGCCACAGAAAACTTAAACAGCTGGCGGAACATCTAAATGTTACACTGTGATGGGCGCCAGGACACTCTGGGATCAGAGGCAATGAAATAGCTGACACGTTAGCAAGGGGTGCCAGCGAGCTGTCGTTTGTAGGTCCAGAACCGACGTGTGGTAGCTCATATGGCAGCATCAAAACATTTGTCAGGTTCCAATTTGCTGCTAAGCACTGCTCCTTTTGGAATGGACTCGCCAACACTAGACACTGCAAATCCCTAGGGCTTCAATCGAATGAGGAAAGACTCCGTGCGAGAGTTTTTATGAGCAGAGATAGATTGAGATTACTCACAAGAATCTCAATCGTTCTGTTACAGTAGCATGGTTGCTTGGAATCTATTTAATCTTGCGGAACCTTCCCGTTCAGCCGATTTTTTTTTCCCTAAGATGGTCAATGTTTTAAACTGGTGGCTTTGTTCTATCTGCGCTTTTACTCACACCGTCACTACTGTGGCTGGTTAACACCCTGATGGGCAGGAGGTGCCGCAATAATACGAGATCTACCAAGAAAGCGATGGATGGATATAGTGAAATTCAATCCAAGAGAAGTAAGAGTCGAGAATTGGCAGGGCAGGCACGACTTGAAAAAAAAAGAGGTAAAAGGAGGGCTAGTTTTATGTTATATAAAGTATTTTAGATATAGTAAATACAATAACATATTCTTCACTCTATTAGTGCAACGTAAGTCTTCCTTTAAACATTCCTGTATGCATCAGTGAGCACCTCAATGAACTCTGACCTTTTTTTTTATAAAGTGCATTTACCCGTTCAGAGAACCATTCATCCGGTACAACGCCTTCAGACGTCATTATGGATATTACGGTCTACCTGTCCCTTATCTGGCACGTTGGTCTTCCCATCGAACTTACGTAGGCGAGGGATTGTACTCGACCGTATTCGCAAATTACATGACACTGTTTTACGATATGGCAACCCTAAACTTTTTCTTTTACTTGGACCGTTTTGGGAAACTCACTTTGACGAGATTGACGCAGATATCTAGATCCAAGGGATAATATCGCTACTGCTAAAAGCTTTATTTAAGCACAAAGTAACCTTAACTAAAAATTTAATATGATGCTTTTCCCTCGACGAGAAAAAAGTCATGTCAATCTATTAAGAAAAAGTTAGGTAAGTACACGAATAAACCTTGCTATGTTTCCACCGTTTATTCTTTTACGAAATAAGCAGTATGATAAGCTTTCCAATAGATTCCTATTTTATTTTTGAGCACATACTTTAACCATCCATTTTAATAAAAAAAAAACTAATTTTCTTAAGTCGGTACTTCTACAACTTTGACGAATTTCAACCTAAACAATGTCTGTTGGAATTATTTCCTCAAACAGTGCGATTTAATGCGCCAAAATACTTCTTTCAAATTAAATTAAAAGCAACGGAGGTTGCCAAAAAACATGAAAACCTTAAGTGAATGCTCTCGTAGAATTTCAGTTAATATTTATTCCGTTGCGTAAACAAAATGTTTTATTTTTGAAACTTGACAATCTACAGTTCCTCTCACTTTAACATAAAATAATATATACTCTCTGTTTGATTGATATTTTATGCTACTGTGTACATATACAAAGTAGTCGATACGAAAAATCGTTCTAGTGCTTATGTATGTGCATGTCACGTCCACGAATTGCACAAAATCCATAGATATTTCCCGCACCATTTCTTGCTCACTCCGGAATACTGGGATGGTGCAATAACTTGCTATATAACGGGCGTTTGTGTGTGCGCGTTTACTCTCAGCATTGTCTGTGTTTACCGGCAGTAGTCCGTGTGTGTTCGAATGGGGAGACAGGATGTGATTTTATTGACGTTTGTGCTGTTAGTACAGTAGAATGGCGTACATACATACACGGAACTTCGAGGAACGTCGAAATAAAAGCACGATAACGCGAGATCTTTATTACTTAAAAATGCTTTGGCGTTTGTTGGCGCTTTCTTATTCGCGTGGAAATTTATTGTCTTGTTGTAAACATTGATAAACAAAAAAACCATAAAAAAGAGGTAATAAAAAGAAAATATTTGACACCGAAATATCAACTCTTACATATATAGTCACAATATTGCCACAAATCGGACTGATTGATAGATAGTGGGGATAGATACTAGGGTATATATTGGGTGTCCGGTCTCGACGCGGGACTTCCGTGTAGCGACGAGACCGTCAATAAACAGTCTAAGTGTATTGTTCTTGTTGATTTCTGCCCCTGCAACCCAAGGTAGGTACAGTTATTATCTAAGTAACACCTCTGAGTTACCCCCAGTTACGCCCCAACGTGACAATATGAATATAAGAGGTAGCCATCATATTTATAATAAAATTTTCCGTCCAAACCCTTACAATAATTGCATAACAAGATTATTGTCAGAGTGAGAGCTTTATACCTTGAACAAGCTGTTGTGTCGTAACTAAACAGATTGGGAGGAGACAACAGCAATAGAAAGCAAAAAGTATACACGAACGAAGCTTTTAGGAAACTGGGCGACCTTCCAGAGTAACTGGCCATGCACCTATGCCGGGAGCGCCGCAGGTGTGGACAGTCCTTTTCCTTCTACTCGTGAACTGTATGTACTTGAGTAATGAACATTCAAAACCAGAATGGAGGTATCAGAAGAGGGCATCGTAAACCCCTTTTAGCGAGGCTCCGTAAAGCGATGACGTTATCTTAGAGGCGAGTACCAGAAAAGACAGTGACCGCAGGAAACATTGTTGCAGGAGTACAACAGCTCGGCCCGCAACAACAGAAAACCTACCTGGCATCCAGGCCAGAAACTGAAAAGGCAAAGGAAAATAGAAGAGTGTACCAGGGAAAAAGGAAAACATAAAGCATACTGGGATAAAATAAGCAGGTAAATTCATGTAAAGACGTTTATTAAGAAACCATCAAAGAAGAAGACTGAAGAACTACTGCAGCTTAGTAGGAAACATCTTTCCACCGCAACAGATCTCCGTACAGGGCACTGCGCACTGAAAGGACCTATAGAAAATCACGATCAACACTGGAAATACCAACTGCAGACTAAAGCGCTTACCACATTCTGTATGAATGCTATCAGTAACAAGATCTGGAACTTCTTCCCAGATCCTCCTAGAGTAAGATTTTTGCTATGGTTTTCCCTTACTCCTTGGCCATTGATTTTATATAAGTATATTATATATAATCAATGTCCTTGGCGAATGCTGGAAGATAACAAAAGCCGTTCCATGGGCGAATTTAATAACAACTGATAACTGACCGATTTACAGTAGACTCGATGCGATTATGTGAATTAATCACATTTCACATATTTCAGCATATTTCACGTAAAGTGGTATTCATATAATTGCGAGGCTACTGTATTATAGTTTTGTTAATAACAATCACAGGGAAATTATTTAGTTAAAGCAGAAACATTTTAATTGGTATGGAATCCATATAGCACTTAGAATAGGTAGCCTCGTGTAGTATCCTTTAGGTGGAGCACGGGATTGGGATGATTTGTAATTATTTAGTTTTTCATAAATAAAGTGTGTGAATGCGAGGCTCTGGAACCAAAAAGACAGGCAATTTTTGGCAAGCCAAAAACGAACCCAGAGGATTGCTTCGATCAGCCGAAAGAATGTTGTATCTATAAGTGTAGCAATTTTGGCACATTAAAGACGAAATTTTCTTACATAAAGATGTTTCGTTTTTCAAGGAAAGAGTGATAATCCCAACGTGTTTACGAAACGAATTCTTGAAACTAACACGGCAATCTCATCAAGCAGTAGTATCGTGCAAAAAGCGTACCGAAGAAACCATTTACTGCCCAGATCTCAGCTCAAACATTGTGAGAATGGTACTAAATTATAAAACTTGCCAAATGTATTTTCGAAACAATCCCAGAGAAGCACTATCAACCCATGACATTTCAATGCGACCTTGGGAAAGGAATGACTTCAATTTTAAAACTATGGGTACTCAGGAGTTTCTAGTTATAATTAATTATTTCAGCAAATTTACTATTGTGAATAAGTTGCAAAGTAAAACCGCAGTCAGTGATAGGTATATCGGCTCTGAAGAATATATTGGCTAGAAATAGTATTCGAAACAATATATTCTCTGATAATGGACCACCATTTAATTCGAACGAATTTCATAAGTTTGCCAAAAAAATAATTTAATGACATTCAGTCCATAGAGAGAGCAATACAAACAGTAAGAGGTTTACTGATTAAGGCATACAGAGATAACCAAGATCCCTTCCTGGTAATACTAAATTGCCATGTAATCCCCAAACAACACCGACCTGCGCCATCCTTATTATTAATGGGAAGAAGACTTCGAACCACTTTACCAGTTATTAATACTCTTCTGAAGCTTAAATCCCCCATATGTATATGTATGTATAGTTGGTATAATATATGGAGATGATCAGTAGCTGTAGCTGATAGTTCCTTGTATTGGAATTCAAAGAAAAATACTGTTAAGAATTTCTTCCACAGAATATGGTTTTATTTAATTCTTATTAGCATTTAAGCCTTAGTGACGTTTCGGGCCCTAAGTTTATTTGGCCCTTCTTCAGACATTCGGCAAAAAAGAGGAACAAATATTTGTAATTCTTGGCAGAAAACATCTAACCAGTACAATTTCCTGGCTTAAATTAAAATTACCATCTCACTTCTTCTCCACACCATTTGTTACTCACAATTTGAAATTAAAACTATTGTAAATGGGACAAGGGACAACACTTTAAAACATTGTTAATTGTTAAAAATTTTTTAAATAAAAATATTGTCGAGGATGCATGGCGTTCATTTTGTATGTGCACTATTTCTTTTTTTGTACATATTACAAGGGTGATATTACACTGCGACCTAAAAGATTTATTGTGTCCCCTGTTCTTGCTGTTTTACAGCTGGCCTTTCAATCCTATTCCCCAAGTGTAGGATATCAGAAGGCCCCAAGTTAGGTAAGTCTCCCTCTTTGATTTCACGTGCTCCCAAGTCGCCCTTGAGTTGCACAGTGCTACGCAATTTGAGAGGGGGTAGATGCCATCCTGTTCCCCAATTTGCTCCAGTCGTTTTGCTCCTCCTTTTATTCCTTCCTTGTGAGGTACCCTCACTTTGAAAGTGGAAGGCTTCTTATGGAGGCGCTGCTCCAATTCCTGTTTATTAGCGGTGTCGTCCTGCTAATAAACGTCCTTCCTCCATGGTTGATTCCACGAGTAGCTAGGGAAGAAAAGGTCCACCTCCACAGAGCCCCGCATGCAGAGGTAAGGCTAAATACAATGAGATGCGCCAGGTGCCCCAAGGTTGAACAAGTAGACTGGTCTTCTATCCAGCCACGCATCCCAGTCTATTCCACCGCCTTAGGATTTAGGCTTTTGTTGAGATTGTCTCCTCTCGATTCGTGCAGTATATTATATCTTATAATGTAGTCCCAATTCCACTACAATTTTTTTGCAAGTTTTTAATTTAATTTTTCTTAAGGTAAAAATGTTTGAAAATTCAATTTTCCTGTTAAAAAGAAATGTAAATTTAAGATTTTAAGAATGACGTCAATCAAAAACTTCCTTTTCTAAAATTCACTAATCGTTTTCATTTCGTGAATCCCCTAAAGCCGTGGAAAATGAGGTAAAACACAGTGCTAACGTAATTATCGCAGGACTATTGCATTTCCGCGTTTTTTTTCGATGAAGGTACTTTAACCCCCTCCCAGTTGTCAAGAGGAAATTCGTTTCCTACCATTCTGTTGCTTGCGTCAGTACTGGAAGCTTAGTTTGTAACCCGGAGGTAAAACCTAACCCGTGGATTAATGCAAAAGGCGTTGCTCTCGAAATCCATTCATAATCGTGGAATAATTTCAATAAGATTTATCCAGCGGAATTACACGATATATATAGCCAACGTAGAATGATTCTGGTCACGTCGGGAAAGAGGTGCAATTTCTATTCGGATTAACGTTCGAGAAGGCGCTTGGCGCCTCGGTACGAAATAATGGTTTTTGGATCGTTTCCAATGTGACCGCGCGATAACGTTCTTGATAGAGATGGAAGCGGGATCGTGTGTGGTATTTATTCACTGTGAGGTAATCGTCCCGGACAAATTGATAACACCTATAATAATAAGGTGAAACGCTATCGTTAAATGCAACGTCATGAGACTATATTTTATCTAAATATGAATATATGCGATCGGGTGCCCAAAGAATCCTTTTCGTGCCAACTGAAGCGGCACTGCGTTCGACTAAGGCATTAGCTTTTAAGTTTTGGCTCGCGACTTAAAAGCTTTTTTCATAAATCTTTCAGATAATAGAATAGCCAACTTGTCGAATGAGAAGTGGTTTTCAAAGAAAATATCCGGAAATAGTGCACGCATATTGAAATCTTTATCTAATAAAAATGAACTCGTATTAATCCACCAACATACTTTGTAGAAAACTTCCATTGTGACCTTAAATTTCCCACATAATTTTATGTTCAAACTTGCGGTTTCGTATAACCTTGATAGTGTTATTGTTATACGTCTGGAAGCTCGCATTCAATTGCTGATAATGTTCGTATATCCAATCAAGAAGACAATAAGAAATGGCAGTTCTCTTCGCCTGAATCAGTTCTAAAGTTAACAGCGATACCGAGCTATTTCAAAAGTTTGAAACGGAAGTCGAGGAAAACAAATACTGTACCTTTCCTTGCTATTTATTTTTTCCTTTTAGTTTATTCGTTGCAGGAGCGATGAGAAATCGAAATACGTTGTAAAAAGGTTCGTTAAATTAAATTATCCCAGTTCATAAGTAGATTTGTATTAAAATAAATATATAAAAAACAAAACAAGGAAACCATTATAACACTGTAACGATGTATTTGAAAGTCTTATTTGGTTATAGACTCAGTCGTTTTCGGTTTTACTTCCGCGTTGTTCGAGCTTCTAATCGTCATTGCCCTTCTCAGGCAATAACCCCTGCTTCCTTTTCTTGAAGGGGTCACAATTTTCTACATACTGCTGTGGTTAGATAACGCAATTTGCTTGTATTGGTTGGTTTCCTTGCTAAATCAGCTGTTTCAATTTACCGAGAGTTTTCACAATTAGATGTTTATTTTGTATAAATTTAGTTAAAGAGTTTATTGTATCATTTTTAATTTATATAATGTTAAGTTTTTTTTTTTAATTTAATCCATTCATTCAAATTTCTATTGTTTGCTTGTGTTGTTTAATGCGGATTCTATTCAACATTGTCGTTGAATTGTAATACGACTGCGTTGTACGATTTTGAGAGAGATTTTTGTAAGAAAAACAATTGTAGAGTTTTGTTACGGACTTCCTTGTTCGACTATTGACGTGAGTAGACGTATTTTTGTATATCTTTGTTGCCATTTGTATTTCATTTTGATATTGTAAATTTCGCATTAATTGTCTTTTATTTAGTCTTGACTGTTTATTGACTGTTAATTAACGTCATTGGGTTAAAAATTCTGTTCTTTTATTTTATATTTAAAACCTTTTCAATTTTACGGGTAATTAGGAAAGTCTGACTTCATTCACCCATGATTTACTTTTCGTGGTTAGATTCAAGTTTTAATTCGCGAGGGTAAGTCTGAGGTTAGTAGTTCTTTTGTTCAATTTAAAAATCTTTTCCGTTGAACTAGCTAATTTTTATTTTTTCTTTTTCATTTTAAAAATCAGTTTTGCATTTTCATTTAATTCAATCAGTACACAGCAATACGTTATATCGCAAATTCGTTTTTATTGTGGGAGCGATCTGACATGGAGTCTCGAGAAACATCGCCGCCTCTTAGCTTTTTGTATTTAGTCTCTCATTTGCTTTACTCATTGAATTACACCAGCCATCCCAGGATCCCAGTGTTCTGCAATAACCTGTACAATAAGGATGAAGGCAAGCTAGCTCATTGAGGCTTCGACACATGTCGCATACGTCATCAAGGCCTCGTTGAGATCTCACTGACGCATAAAGATGCGATTTCCCGAGATCTGTACTGAAGTCTCTTCCAGTGCGTTGGGCATAACTATTAACCATTCTTTCTAAAATTAATATTAATAATGATTCCGACTGAGCTAGGTTGTTCAGCCTCTCTTTGATGGCCCCTTAATGAAGGTCTTATCATAAGTTTGCCTGATTGTATTATTCCGGTATTCTTTTTGTTTTTCTTTAACTCTACTTCTTGCCTGCTCTCGTGCTGTGTTTTCAGACATTCCTAGAATAGTTTTGAGCCTATATATGTAGCAAATGTTCCTTTTCCTGCTAATTCATCAACTTTTTCGTTCCCTTCGATTGCTGAATGACGGAGTGCCCACAGCAGTGACCTTATTGCAATCTGTAAGGCTATTCAGTTCTCGAATACATTCCCAAACCAGTATTGATTGTGTCTTGGGGTTCACTACTGGCCTCACTATCATCTGGCTGTCTGCACCAATGTTGAACTGCTTATTTTCATAAGCCTTCTGATTGATTTCAATTGGTAATGCCTCTATTTGAAAAACAGGGGGCATATTTTCCTAGTGGAAGGGTGGTCATTGTATTTTTCATCCCGCTGTAGATTCCAGGTTCCAGTTCCGTTTTTGGTCTTTGATCCGTCTGTAGACCAGATCAGTTCTCCGAACCTGTTTCTATAGTTAGATTGATTCCAGCTTATCCGATCCGTGATATCTCTACCGATAAAGGAAGATTAAAGTGTGTGATTAATATTTTTACCGTTTTTTGTTAGTTAAACATCTACTCTACTAACACACAAAAATAATCTAATAACTAGAGCTTGACTGTACGCTATCGATATGTCAATTTGAGATGTTCGTTCATAAGTTCGGATTTCAAACTGACACTTGTGGTTTTTATGTTATGGTATTCATTACATCCCACCTCTAAAATTAGAATATTGCATACAGTATTGGATTGCTGTTACAGTAATTTGCGCTGCGTACAAAATAGACTTTTTTTTATTAGTGAGTCTGACGGTGATTATGGCATAATAACAAAATTGATTACACTGCATGCTGAGAGAACGACAGATGTTAAATCGACAAAACATTGCTTTATTAACAAAAAATATAGTTAAGTGAATGTAATTCACAGTATTTTATCAATTCTATTGCATTGATTTAACACACTCGATTAGTTTACTTTAGCAATGCGTATTGCTCAATTAACAAAGTGAGGGTGATCAAACAAATAAAGATTAAAGTAAAAAAGAAGAAAACAAGGTCTTGATCTCCCCTTTAATGTATTGCACGACCGGTTTCGACCTAGCCGAGCATCCTCAGGTCAGCTACAGAAGTATCAATTTATGAGAGAGTGTACAAATTATTAACAAATTAGTAGTGTACAGGGTTTAAGATATATATATATAAATAAGAGAATATAAACCAAAGTAAAAATTATTTAAAAAATACGTACAATTTAAAATAAGGATTAGGGCCAACCAATATTGCAGTTAATTTAATGTAATTATGGTGTTAAATTTCCCTTTTCCCAATCCTAGCCCCCACTTTTCTAAACAGATGCTCTGATCAAAACATTATTGCAGCAAAGTTTTCTATCCATGTAGTTGTAAATACGTTAAATACATGTGTCACAGAAATTGTCGTAAAGATATCACTTCCCCTACTTCACCGCATCAATACTCCATATTCAGCATAAATAGCAGGACAGACACGGTTATCAAATATAATTTGGTAGATTTACCTGCAAAACATATTTTAGAAGCTGTGATCATTAAAACGGCGACTCTTCCACCACGTCGATCCTTGATGCCACTCACAAATGATGTTGGAAAGCGCCGTTTCGTTTAATGTATTTAATATCCGTCCGAAAGAAAAGAGAAGAGATATTTTTCTGTTCACATTATTACGTGAGATCATAAAAAGGCGAAATAAATGCTTCTTTCTTCAGTTCGCTGTAACTATCTAATGTTATTGAATGAAAAACGATTCTTAATATAATTTTGCTTATCAACGCAGCAAAAATAAATAAATAATGCTACCGTTAAATGCTAACAGAGACGCTTTTGTTTTGTCTTATGCTTTTGTCGTAATATTGTTAAACTGGTCAAAATTTGGTTAATGCAACACCTGTCGTTTTTTGAGTGCGGAATAGATTCCAAAAAACTATCAATTTTTATTGCACAGCTAAAAGCGTGCAAATCCCTGTTATAAATTTAACGGAATGATACTACATGAGATTCCCATAAAACTTTTTCGAATTGATCAGTTTAAAGTAGGCACCGACCGGCTGTGTTTCTAGGGATTCAATGTACAGTTATATTCCTTTTAAATATATGAAGGATATTGAGAATTGCGAATACAAGCAATAGGTTTTTACTGACGGCTTTGGAAAGATTTATAGACTTTTCGAGATGAAGTTCTGACATCGTAAGCGGTTATACTCGCTATTGATTCTAAACATGTTATTTTTTGCTTGGGCGTGGGTGTTCGCCTAAAGGATATTCACAAAATACCGATAAAAAGGCAAGTTTTTGGATGAATATTTATAACGACGTGGGAGGTGTTATAAGAACTATATCCGAGACGTCGGGACGCCTCGAAGGATGGCAAAAAAAAGGCGGATTTGTTGTTTTATCGAAGTGCACTTTAGTGTAAATAATGGATAGATTCGGGTAGTGAAGCGTTATTGAAATGGTAGTTCGTAAAAGTTGCTGTGGAACTCAAAGTTTGTACTTACTGACATTGTAAAATCTGCTCGTAATTGAACAGAATATTTGGATTTTAACTGCTACAATAAAAGGAGAGATATACATCACGTTATGACTTGGTAGTAGTAGTAGTATTTATATCTTGGTACAAATTGCAACAATGGGACATCAAAGGCAGGGGTATAGATATACAAAGTACCTGCATAAGATCTTTATAGAAATCTACACAGAAAGAAATATTTAGTACCATCTAAGCAATGATAAAGTGTAATATTGGTTATAACAAGTTTTATTAATTCTTCGTAGTACACGTAATTGCCTCTATAATACAAATACATTTTAATTTATATGTAAGGTTAACTTTATTAAATCTTATTCTAGCAATGTTTTATACAGATATAACGGAAATCACTATGACAATACATTGCTTATTACAGTTGTCGTAAAGATGGCGCTACTGCTTATTTCACTATTTATTTGACGGTTATTCGGTGTAAATTGGAGCTAAAGTACGCCTAAAACATCTTCATTTGGTGCCTATAGAGGGCGCCATACAGTCGAATGGCCAAACTTAAGAACATACTTCTGAATAAAATACTTAAAAAAAACATTGACCCGCAAGGGACTTGTCTTAAGGCTACAGCGTGGCTTTGTTAGAGATACTATCTATTCCAACTATCTTCAAAAACAGAAAATACAGAATCGGTTGTATACATAGCTTTATGAGAGTCAATATTGAATTTCGTAGACAAGACTAGCATTGAGCTGAGTTAAAAAATCGAAAAATAAATTAAAGGTATTAATTAATTGTATTATATTTGCAGAGTGGAATGTATGCTTATCAACGCAAATCTTGCTACTGTACGTACATATTGCTGTGGTTTGGCACGCCGGGGTTCGTAAATTCAGTGATATTTTATTTATTGAGATTTGTCTTTGTCAATGTGCCGGGAAAATTCTCTCAGAAATTAATATTTTATTTTTGTATAAGATTTTGTTAATTGAATTGATCTTATTTATTCTTTTAATTGCTCAGTTGTTTAAATTAATTTCATTCAGTTGTACATATTGCGTTCACTTGTATTGTATATTTTGTTCAATGTTTTTTCTTGTAATTGTTTTCTTTGATCTTTGTGCGTTAGGTGTAGCGCACGCAGCTGTTATATTTTATATATATGCGACTGTTTAACTTTCTAAGGCAGTTCTTTGACAAGATGCCCGAGTAAGTACATGTAAAATTATATTGTTAGCTGCCATTTTTGTATTTCATTTTGATTTTAAGTTTTGTTGCGTTAATTTTGATATTATCTCATCCATCAAGGAACTCATTAAATAATAATTGGTATTATATTATTGTGTACACAAATTAGATATAGGATCATTTATTATTTCAGTTTTGAAAAACAAAAAATTAACTCTTTAAACTTAAAATATAGTTTAAAGAGTTAATTTTTTGTTTTTCTTTTATTTTGCTGATTTGTAATTTTACTTAATCACCTCGGGGTGGGTGAATAGAAGCATTGTGCTTGTATGTAAGTTTTTCTTTGGTAAATTTACTTGTTTTCTCCACGTTTAATTTAGTTTGGTTAATTTTTGAAACCACGTGGATTTTTGTTGTAATAAGGATTATCTTCCTGAACTGTTTTGTCTTTTTGTTTGTTGAAGGATTTGCATTGTCCTTTTGTGAATATTAGAGTCTAATGCAGGTTTTGATTTCGACCAGGACCTTTTGTCCAAGGTTTAATTTTTCCTGCGTAATTGTAATTAATATATTTTTTTTAAAATAAAATTTCTGATTATTAACGTCATTCAAAATTTCTGTTCTTTTATTTTTTGATTCAACCTTTTCAATTTTTGGTGTATTTAAAGAAAGTTAGATTCCTTTCACGCACATTTTACTTTTCATGATAAGTTTTATTGCGAGAGTAACCCTGAGTTTAATTGTTCTTTTGCGCCCTTTTTATTTTTATCCGGTGAGCTAGTCAATTTAATTTTTTCATTTTTGGAAATTCATTTTGCATTTTCTTTTGTACCTTCAGTACACAGCAATATGTAGACGTTTTCTTGAAATTTTGGCAATTTTATATTTTGATATAATTATAATATTAAACTACAACCACCCCCACACCCTCTGTGGGCAAAGCTGGGGGTAAATTTGAAATCTTGAATAGGATTTTTTTCGTAAATTCGGGTTTTACATCGAAAACTATTTAAGATTTGTCCAATTTTTTTTCTTTCGCCACAGATGGCGTTGTAATCGCAAGAAATGGAACTCAAATCAAGAGAAGCCCGGCTGATGGTCGAGTAACTTGCACGCTTGGCTATCAGTCTTGGGGGTCCTGGGTTCGAGCCCGACGGACTGCACTCAGAGTGAGATTTTCGTGGTTCCCTTACTCCTTGGCAAATGCTGAGAGACGAACATCTTAAGTCGCTCCACGGGCACAGCCCCAATAACTCATAGCCGCCGATGCCCCCTGTAATTGGTGAAAGCTGTTGGGGAATGCTAAGGCATGAATTATTATTATTATTAAGAGAATCAAAAAATAAAAAAAAAACACATATTTAGTGTTTTTCGACAGAACTATTCAAATCGCTGTTGTAGCCAAATTTGAATCTTTCATAAACATTATGTGGAGTTGCTTAATATTAAAAATGAATCAATATCACAGCAATATATTCTGCATTTGTATATGTATAAATTTAGTAATTCTCAATATTCTTAAATTCCACAAAATCTGTCTATTCAGTTCAATTCTATTCTTTATGTTTTTGGTCATCGCCTTGTGTTTTCTAGCCTTTCTACATCATTTCCTTTTTGTCCAATACATTCCATCTTCCCTGATTCTTATCTTTTATTATTTTTATGCATATATAAAATATGGTGTGATTCTGGGCATATCTATAGCGTCCGTAAAATTATCTGTAAGTCCGAAAACATTCATATAGATATATGCTTACAACTTTACAGAAGTATTATGATGGATATTTAATAGGAGCCACTTATTGTCCTAGGTAAAATATACGTTTACTTAGGGAGCAATTATTCCAACACATACGGTGCAGAGATGAGAAAACTCGACACTTACCGAACTATCTCGCATGCGGCACAAAATTGTTTTAGTACCGCCTCGGTTAATATTAAATTCCCTGAACGCCACTAGAAACTCGATGACTATGATCTAACAAGCGAGCCCGAACACCGGATAAGCTAAAGTTTTACCTAGTTTATTTGAAGTTAATGGTGCGTCCCTTTTTCAGAAGACGGACGAACTCTTCGAGCAGAAACAGGAAAAGTACAACTGTAAGAATCCCAGAATTATGTTTACGTGTTGAGTGTAAAATGAATTAAAAGATAACGTTGTTAGATTGAACTTTAATTATTTCTTTCGCATTTCTTTTTTGTTAAATTAGTTTAAGTAAAGAATTTAAAGTTGAACCAAAGAGAGATATTCTTTTTTTTTTTTTAATAACATGAACAGAAGTTACCATCATAACTGAAAGTATATTTTTAAATGTTTGATTTACATCTAGCAATAAAATATTTTCATATCATAGCCTTTTATATCCTATAACAATATTACTATTCATAAAACTCAGAGCATATACCATAGTTATAATATAAATTTATCTAACAGCTTTATGTATTGCAGGGACTAAAATATTATAAACCATCCTTTCGTATTCATACAATTCTCTATACAATTCTATAAAATTTTCAGTCTACAGCAAGTCATTTAGACCAGACGAATATTTCTATACCCTAGCGAAGCATAGGGGGAACATAAGAAAATGGTAATCGAGTGTCAACCACCTACAATGATCATGCCTTTAGCCTACATTGAAATGCAGACTGTCTAGTGTTGGATGTCCAGAGCTTTATGTCTCGCGAAGGCGTTTTGCAGATCTATCCACGACTTGATTGGATGAATTAACAGTTTCTTACACAAACGTGTAAATGGTACATTTTTCTTTGGTTTTTATTTGTCAAATTGCTTGTTTTTAATAAAGTAATTGTTTATAAAAAGTGGTATAGTTACAGTTACAGCATACTAAATAAAAACATGTACTTTGTATAAATAAATTTGAATGAACAAAATATAGAGAAAGAGTAAACACTCCTTAAATAATAAAATAATCTCATAAACAAGTTTATATTTAATGGTGATTTTATGTCCATAATTGGGGTTTAAAACTTTTTCAGTTTGGAATAGGTGTAGAAAAATACTTCCCAACTATTAAATTCTTATTTTCTATTTACTGCATCTAATAATAAAAATTCTTCTGCACTACCGGTTTCGACTAATTTATTTCTTTCAGGTGCATGAATTATTTTAAGTTAAAAAGGTATTAGGTATTAGTATCCGGAGAAGTTTCGACCGCAGAGCTACATCAACGTGTTTAATGTATTCTTAAGGTCCATTCAGTTTTAATTTTTTTCTTAAATTTCGACTATTGCATTTTTTAACTTAAAATAATTCATGCACCTGAAGAAGGCAAATTAGCCGAAACCGGTAGTGCAGAAGTGTTTTTATTTATTATTATTAGATGCAGCAAATAAAACATAGGACTTTAATACTTAGGAAGTATTTTTCTACACCTATTCCAAACTCAAAGTTCATTTATGTGTTTATTCCTCGTGACTAGTTCCCTCGATCTAACCAGAGTCAGGCTTTAAATATTCCTAAGCTTCGTTTGAAATTGACAAACTTCGCCGTCTATTTTTAGTTAGTGTAAGCACGAAAACGGCCATTTTGAGGTGAATTCTTTTATCTTTTATATAGTAAAATTCATTTAGCTACACGTCGACCTAAATCTTCTTCAGGGCATTGAATTACTAAAGAAGACTAAGCTTTAGTCGAAACGTAGCTGAATTAATTATGCTATATAAAAGAATAAAGGAATTCAGCTGAAAATAGCCATGTTTTTGCCTTCATAAACTAATTTTAATGAAAAAAACTTCTATTTTTAGCTTGTAATGAATACCGGTTAGAATTTAAAAAGAGTGTATTAACATCAAGGTATTCAGTCCCAGAAATCATTTAAGAGAAATTTTTTTGACATTGTGACAGTTTTTATTCGTAGTCGATAACGACGCATGCATAACACTTAACGTGTGTGTTTCAAATTTTATACAGGGTTATTATTGTATAGCACTTTTCAAAATAAAGGGGTGAAAGATATATATGAGTAATGCCTATATACAAAAAATTACGGTTCTATGTGCATAATTGTATTTTTCCAAATTTTAGGGCCCAAAATGTAGTTAAAGACGGCCCACATCTGTGTTTACCGTATGTATGCACATAAATCTGCTAAGAAATGAATTTCAACCATCTGTAAGTAAACATCGAAAAAATGAAATGCTATGCATAGTGAATTCATTCAAAGCAGATGTTATTTATACAAGATTTAAACTGAGATAAGACGGAAGCACCAGAATGCAAACAATGCAGTCAGGTGTTTTTTTTATGATGTGCTTTTGCCATGAACTCGTGTATCACGTAAAACAGTAGTACATTTTAAAGCTTAAATTTATTTTAAAATAAACTTATTATGTTTGCAATAAAACTAATGTATGATTGTTAACTTTATGTAGCGTGTTCAAATCTATACCGCTGGCCATTGCCAAACGCATGCATCCACTGCGAATAGCAAGTGCACACTAAATGTAATCCCAACGTTCAAAGTGTAGCGACGACCAATGATTCACCGGTATGCTAAATGAGTCAGGGCCGGACTCGAATAAAGAAAAATCATTTTCTCGGTACTCCGTGTACTTAGAACCGTAATTTTTTGTATATAGGCATTGCTCATGTATATCTTTAACCCCTTTATTTTGAAAAGTGCTATACAATAATAACCCTGTATAGAGTTGGTGACACAAGAAGAAATTCTTGTAGCTTAATTTTTTATTATGTTAATTATATTAGGGTCAATGATGTCAATACTTTAATAATAATGCCAAATTTTTGCGATTTAGGGCTAATTAAGGACTGATAAATACAAAATAAAAAATGTTAAACTATGATGTATATTAATATTTAAAAAAAAAAAACGTCAAAGGAAAAATGCAATGTAGGGAATAGCACTAAAGTTTGTGCCTACCAGATATTACTAGCGTCACTCCAAAGCATCATAATTAAAATCCAACACCAGTCCTATTAGTAAATATCTATGTAGACAATCTCCATCAACGACGTAACCTCAAAATTGCCACCATTCGAACGATTCGTTATCACTAATATTTGTTTTGCGTCGCGGCCAATTTCTCCCTTTAGCTTATGCCTTAACTCCAATACGCGACCGCCTCTCGTCAGTGCGTTGACATTCAAAACATGCGCTGCTATATCTACCCCACCACATTAACAATGCGAATTATTAACCCTCGCAAATTTTACATAAATATGATTTAAAATTACGGTGACCCGCTACTAACTCTACCACCTGATGATACGGTAAACTAACCCTCATTTCCCTAAAACGTGTAGCTTTATCGATAAATTTCCTAGTCTTTTTCTTAGTCTTTCCTATTACTTTAAGTGGGCCTAGTCCCACTTAAAGTAATATCCCACTTACCATGGCAATCATTATCAAGTGTACCCCCTAAACGCCTTTTTAACTACGCTAGCCGCAATTAATCCATACCTAATTATCTGGCTATCCCCCCAGACACCGCCTGTTTCGCTAATCAATTCGCCCTCTCATTACCAATTGTACTCACGTGAGCCTTAGTCTAAGAAAATTTTATACTCCCGTCACGTAACATATCCCAAGTTTCTAATAACAAATCGATGATGAATTTTGATTTTAGGCCAATTTTTTTGCTCAAATATGTTCAAACCAACACTGTATCAGCCCGTAATCTAACTACAATTGGGCGGAATCTGCGCAGCATCAACTTCTAGGGCAATTATGAGAGGACAGTGGAGTCTATATCCGTAACAAATCCTCACTAAGTGTGATGACGATGTTGAAGCCACAGGGAAACCTGCTGAACTGAAATAATGATTGATAAAACATGACTAATTCTCTAAAGTAAATTTTCTGAGCAACGGCAAGTAAAAATCTGAATCGTTTTAGAACCGAAAACGAAGTGAAGGTCGCCGCACATCTACAATATTTCAATTCAATAATTTTGTCTAATATAAGTAGTGTTCGCTATTGTTTGCTTCTTTTTTGAGAGAATTACTTTGTCTCCTCTAATAAGAGACATGTTTCCGTAACGATCTTATCGGAACAAGGATATACCATTAATTACGAGAGCACAAACTGCGAAGTCTTAAAGGATAAAAAGCGGAACGCAACGAGATATTCAGCGGTTGCTTCTTCAGTAACATCGCGCTAGATTAATTGTTCGCTGTAGTCATTAGTTCTTAATTAGAAAGGCAAAAACCAGCTTGGCGCTGAATGATGAGGTTAGATAATCTCCACCAACGACGTAACCTCAATGGAGATGAAAAGACTTCCTCGACACTTCAAAAGGTATGCATCTGTGCATATTTTCATCTGGTGGTGTCTGATTAAAATTCGAAACAAGACGGCATCGAGTACGGCTGAATTAATGGAAATATTATATAGCTTTGATTATATCACAATAAAAAAAAAGAATAAATTACTATGCATAATCTAAAGCTCCTAACTCTCTAATATCAATTAACCTTTTCTGAAGATAACAATGAATGACAAGTACCTCAGCCAAATACTGTATTTTAATAGGTATATGCTGAAATATTTACCTCTGAAATAGGGTCATAGCTAAAAATCAATGTCCAGTAATGTTTCGTCCATACATCGAGTGTCTTTGTATTCTGTAAATATGACCTTATCAATATGTATAATGGCTGATCGTTGCATGTATACCTGTAATGGCATAAGGTATTATTCATGCGTGCATCTATTAGAAGTCCTGGTTTCAAATAGTGTGTCACTACTTAATATTGTAATTTATGTGGTGACCTCGAACTCCAGCAATGTTAGAGCGGAATATTTATTTCACTGCCGATGCATGTGAGACTGTTCTTAAACCAACTTTCACAATCGTTAGCATTGCTTATCAAAATTAATATATTTTTTAAGATTGAACAATAGCATTAATATGAGTATATGACAAAATAGATAAAGTTACTTCTGTACGTGATGTAAGTGTTTATAGAAGTAAATTCGTTATGCATTTTTTTTAGTATAAGTATATGATAAAAATTTCGTTTAAATATGTAAGAATTATGGATATCAGCGTATTTTAGTTCTAACCATGATTAATTTAAAATTTTTAATACATTATGAATTTTAACAGAATAAATCCTCTTGATTGTAGCTTTAGTATCCCTAATGCTATTAATAGTTTCATTAATTTAGTTTGTTGGAATTGTTATTTGTAACAACATTTTAATATTAAAACATTTTTTTCTACCTTGTTGAAACCTTGTATTTGCTTATTCACCACCATCCATAGCCATCTTAAAATGCTGTGGAGTTGCAAACAGAAAATCTGATATTTTAAGAACTGCTTAAATAATATACCAAATGCGTTACATCATACTAAGGGTAATTTTATACATTTTTTGATAGTGTAAAAAGATATAGGTTGTTCCATATAAAAAACACAAGTCTTTACAATATCTCAAAAAATACGAGTTTAAATAAAAAATATAGTATAGAATTCTGCATTAAAAATCATCCTGAGTTCTTATATAAATCAAGCATTTTCACAAATAAAAAAGTTACAAGGGTTTTTAAAAATTGCATATTATATGAAAACGCATTTCTTATACTAAGAAATATATAAAAATACGAACTTCACCAATCGATTTCGCTTTAAAAACGAGCTCCAGAAGCATAGATTAGGTTTTGCCTGATTCCTTTAGAAATATGACTTTCCTATTACAAGTATCGAATTTGGTTCACTCTGTACAAAGAATCGATTGCTCTTTTAATTTGTCTAATACACAAAATCTTTACCTGTTGTGATTTATATAAAATTAGTAATTAGTAAATGTAACTACTATAATATTAACCAAAATTTTAATTTGTTTCGAATAATTCTAATTTGTTTATTGTTCTTTATAGATACTTGGAAATGTTGCCAATATACTAACGAAACGTCGGAAAGTAGTAAAGATGTACTGAAGAATCAATTCATTTATTATCCTGACCATACTCCAAAACAAAACTGAATACTTAAAAATGATAAGTGCATGTCACAGAAACGAGTTACCTTGATTATCACAAAAAAGAAATTGCGAAATATCAGAATACCGCATACGTAGTGCCTTTGAAATATTTTTTTTTGGCTTACCGATTAAAATAAATGACTTTCTGATACATATTGCAAGAGAACTCAAAGATCATATGAATCAGTGGTCACGAGACCCATCTTCCCTATTCAAATTTTAAGGGTGAGAGCTGCTGCGCCCCAGACATGTTTTTAAATCGTCAGACCCATCATTAAAAGTTGTACCCCTTGACGTAGCAATTGCCAGATTTTGAAATTTTATATAAAACATAGCAAGTAAAAAGTTATTTGAGATAGGTCGTTTGAAATGAAATCCCCTGTATATTTAATTAGAAAATTCACATAATTTAGTTATTAATCAAGGTGACATTAGATTATTTAATTAATTTTTAAGGTTTATATAAGCAATTTCAATGCCGAATATGATGAATCTTTTTTGTTATTGCAACATAAAATTATAACTTAGCATAACTGTACTATTATTGTCAATTATACACATATTTTTTTTTTAAATTTCCGCAATAGTTTTCGTTTTCTGCATTGCTATAGGTCGTGCCGGCCCAAGGGTTGGCAAGGCGTAGTAATATAATACCCATCTCTGAATCATCAAAATCAGCGATTACTTAGTTTTAATCTAGAATTTCGTATACTTATACACTCACACATAATATTCTATTATACCTACTTGTTCTTTTTTAAATTCTCGCATATTCGCGCATTAATTTTCCTTTTTTTTAAACCAGGATGGTTTCTATATGGTTATTAAACCAATAAATATGCGTATAAGATTATGTATTTTAAATCCGTAGTTTGTCCACACTCCGACCAATAATCTTGACATAAATTAGGTCTCCCTGTATTTCTCCGTTTATGCATCAAAGTAATAGGCAGCTTTCTTTTGTATATTTTTTGTCTGCCTGACTGTTGTGTTGAGGAGCAAAAACAGAAAAATCTTCTTCCCTGATTTATTTAAATCGCTAAGTACATTAACATTTAGTACAGTGAACTCGAAGTTATCTCATTTAGATTGATTTTATCAAAAACTTACCGATATCGTCCATCAGTCCAATTCTCTGTATAATCCATTAAAAGTAATAACAATAATAAACCAAGGAGTAATTAAGGGTGAGATATTACTCTTAAATCAGTCATGTCATTTAAGAGGAATATAAAGTACAAGGTACAATTACCATTCAAAATTCAAATGTTCTCTTCATTAACAATTTTGAGTTTGCAAGATCAGTCTTTATGTTTATTTAAACCAAAGTTTGAAATATCATTCAAATATAATTTGCCCTTCACTCAGTTTATATTTGAATTCTTAACAAATGGTTTACGTAATATTTCAATCCAAAAAATATTAATATAAAGGCTTATCTGTTAAATTGAATCTGCTATATACATAATGTGCAAAAAAAGCATACAAGATTGATAAAAAAAAACTTCCAGATGCATTTTTCGAATGAAACTTCTACTAATAAAACCAAAAAATAATTAAAAAATCAACGTACATTTTTCCTATTTCATATTAATCTTACTAAAAATCTTCACAGTATTTTTACAAATGAAACGAATACAGAAAGAACTGCACTTGTACGCATATGGGTAAGATGAATGCTTCAATACGTTCGGTAATAAAATCAGTTTCAGCCAGACCAAATGGCGCGGTTACCACGTGATTTCGACCCTGAAAACCGCCCTCAGAGATCCAGATTGCAGTCTGGCGGACAGCAACAACTGCACTCACAACCGAACCCATTATCATTAACAGAAGTGCTCTCTCTGTATCTACGATAAATTTCCATTTCCACTGCCAGCGATTCGCACATGTATGTGTTGAGAGTAACGCTTCTCAAGGGCTACTTGGCAATTTAAATAGCGCGTACCGCCCAAGTACTCCGCCCTGTGGATTTAGAATATATATCTACATCAGTACAATATAAAAGTATTTCCAACATTGATATGTTAAAAACAAGGTATTATGGAGAAAGCGGGAATATGGTACATTTCGTTTTGTATTTAATGTTTTTAATTTCACAGTAAGCAATGGCATATGTACGAATGTCGTGTATTTAACGAAAGGCGAAAAAAAAATTAAACTTCCGGCGCATAAAAAGCATAACGTATGAGTTTGTGGTTGGCAAAGAATAGTGTTTGTATAATTGGAGCGGAGCGTGTGATTACAGCGCTACTCGGCGAGATTTTCTGAAACTACGGAGGCTACCGGAGTGAAGGATATCCATACAGATGAGGACAAAAGTGAGAACACAAATGTAATTGGAGTGAAAGAAATATGTGTCGTACACATCTCGGAATAGATACAGCTGTTATTTAGCGCCACCGAGTTTTAATTGAAATAATTTATGCGTATTAAAAATATATACGACAATTAGTAAAGCGTAGTGATAAATTATACTCACAACAATCAAGATTTCAGATGATGAAATGGCACTGGAATAAGCGGAACAGCCCATTCCACCGAACAAATAATACTCGTAAAAGTGCTTCCGGCGTTTTTGTCCTAATATCTCGAAATTTATTTGTGTCTCTTCCACGAAAATCGTCAAAGAATTATGTTCGACGTCACAGACTCTGATATACTCCCCGTCATATTTTTCCCCTTTTTACGACGGGGATTTCACGATGACATATAGCCTAATAATGATGGATAGCTTTGATAGTTATCCGAACGGTAACTTGGCAGCTTAAGCTATTTATCTGCCATCGATTAATATTTTACGCGATTAGGTCGTTGCTTTCTGCCCCCCGGGGTGGTGATTTAATGGGGCGTCTGTTCTTTGGCTCCCTCTAATCTTTTTCAGTACCTTTTGGGACCATTTTCAGTCCGTTGACCCCACGAAAGGAAATTGTCCCGGGTATAGGATTTTCGGCTAGGAAACTAAATTCGTGCGAAATAAGGAAAAAGCGTTAGGGGAGGTAATCAGTGATGTATCGGTATTTTCCGTAATTGGAGAATGTGAGTACAATACGTATAAAGGTTCGTTCATATCCGCAGACATTGTACGTGGCAGACACATATTGTAACAGACACGACAAAATATTTTATTTAAAAATCATGTATTAGTGGATCTTCTGGCTATTTCTTTATTATTGAAAAATTTACATGGTCAACGTTTTGACTGTTTCGATGTTACAAATCTACAATATTGAAGAAACATGAAAATCTGGTAACTATCAAAATAAAAGATTTATAAGAGAATCTCCAACTCAATACCACAATGATATCCTAATTTTATATAGTTTCAAAAAACAACATGATGTTGCCAGTCAATTAAAAAATTAAAATTTTATAAACGACAAGAGACATTATTACACCTACAATGACAAACAATAAAACTATAAAACCATTGAAGAGTATGCCATCTAACATCAACGATAACGCGTAAAGAAGGATAAATATTTTTTTGTTTAAATTTACATTATTTTTTTTCCTTTTTAACTTCTAAAATGTTTCGTGCATAATAATTTTTTCTTTCATTAATTTTTTTGTATTGTTAAAGTTAAATTTATGGTTGCTATCGATTTCATGTTTTCTTTTAACTGTCATAATTTATAATATGCAGGGTGATTCTCAATATATGCGACAAATCTTAAGCGCTGATTCCTGGGGTTATTTTGATCATAAAAGTTCAAAAGAACATATGTCCAAAATCGCTTAGTTCTAAAGTTGTACAATGTTTAATAGTAAGTTAACATAATTAATGCTTTTATTATAAATTAACAAAATAATTAGTAAAACAAAATTAACTTATACTAACTGTTGAAAATGACCGCCCCCAACTGCAATACAAGCTTCTATCCTCCGTCGTATTGACTGGCGAATTGTTTGAAAAGCTGCGATAATACGATTTCTCAGTTCATCGACATTTTCAATGGGAGTCATATAAACTAATGATTTAAGGTGACCCCAGAGCAAAAAGTCCAAAGAATTTAAGTCTGGAGACCGAGGAGACCACGGTTGTGGACCTTCCTGTTCTATCCACCGATCTGGATACGTATTGTCCAAAAACTCGCGAGCAACTAAACTAAAATGCGCTGCATAAAATACGTGTGTAATCTTAATTGCAACGGAACTTCTTCCAACAGTAGTAGTAGCTCCTCTTCAAGAAAATTGCGGTATACCTCGCCATCGGTAAAAAATGTGGACCTATCAAGTGATTTCCAACAATTCCGGCACATTGACAGAGAATTGATGTTGATGACGGGCATTCACTAGTTCGTGCGGATTTTCTTCGGCCCATATGTGATTATTATGAAAATTAATAATCGCGTTTCTAGAGAAACCAGCCTCGTCGGTGAAGAATATTTGAGCCAAATAGTCAGGATTTTGTGTTGCATCCATTGCAAAAAGCCACTCTTTGCGGAAAATCTGCCGGCAAAAGTGCCTGCACCCGTTGATTGTGATATGGATACAACAGTTGATCTTTCAATATTCTCCAAACTGTGGCCTGACTAATGTTTAAAGCAAACGCAATTTTTCTGGTGCTTGTAGTAGGATGTTTCTCAATTTCATTTACTACCATTTCTTCAACTTGTGGAGTTCTCACTGTAGATGGGTGCCCGTTATCAGTCGTCCGTTTTTTAAAATTTCCCGTTTCGCTAAGACGTTGGTGAAGACGAGCAAATATTGAATGATGCGAGATGATACGGTTCGGGTATCGTTCTTCATAAAGACGTCTAGCAGCTCGCGAATTTCCATTGGCAAGACTGTAAACGAAATGCATATCACACATTTCAGCATTAGTGTAATTCATTTTAGAAAACAGAAACTGGCAATAAACTGAATGAAACTACTCTGACAACTATTGACAAATATTGAAATGACAAACAAACAATTCCTCTCACACAAATAGTTTTTGAAGAACCAACTGTGATATTATATCGTGTTAGTCATAGTTCATAATTTATTATTAAACATTCAATAACTTTAAAACCTTAAAACCAAACCGACATATAGTCATATGAACTTTTATGATCAAAATAACCTTAGGAATCAGCTCTTAAAGTTTGTCGCATATATTTAGAATCACCACCATTGTATATAATGTATGTAATTACAATTTGTAAGTACAACGACAATAAATATACAGTGTGGAAAGTGATGAGGTTTCCTATAGGGAAAGCTTTAAAATTAAATTTTAGGAGAAAAAATTATTCTTCATAAAAAAAGTTGATTTTATCGAAACCCCTTATGGTCAAAATAAAAATCAGAAATCATTTTAAATAAGAGAAAACAACTTTAAAGTTGTTGATTTGTAATATGACTAAGTCCGATGTTACATCAGTATCGCATTACCCATGTATGTATTTGTGGATGTTAGACAAAAGGCAAATGTCATTTTGATAAATTTATTATTGTTTTTGTGTTCATAATAAAGGTTGACCACTAGGCTCTAACATTATTCTACATCTCCTCCACATCCAACGCAATCTTCGACTCTTTTTCTAAATTGTTTGTAAACGTTGTCCAACATTTGAACATTCATTAAACAGCCGCCGTAATCCGCATTTTTAGATAATTTAAATCATTTCCTATTGTTTCTTTGTAAGCTTTTTGCTTTAGGTAACCCCAAAGAAAAAAATCCATGGGAGTTAAATCCGGTGACCAAGCTGTCTAAAGTATTGGTTCATGTCGTCCAATCTATTCATTAGCAAAATATAAATTTAGGAATTCTCTTATAATCAACGTACCATGGGCTGGACAGCCATCTTGTTGGAAGTAGGTGTGTCGCAATTCCTCTTGCTTAAGTGAAGGTAATAAAAAATTCTGAAGCATTTCCAAGCAATTGTGTTGATTTAAATTACCATTAAAAGAAGTCGAATAAAATAACATTCCACACCAAACGTTAACTTTTTGATATCTCTGATTTCCGACATTAGTTCTAAAATTTGGATTATCCTTTGACCAATATCTACAATTTTGTGAAGAAACAGTGCCATTTGTCGGAAACGTTGCTTCATCACTAAACATTAAATTTTGATAAAAAAAGGCGATCTTCCATAGTCTTCTCGCCAACCCATAAACAAAGCTCGAGTCTAAAAGCGTGATCCGCATTTTCCAAGGTGTGCTTAAATCTAGGTTTATATGGATAAATTTTATTTGCTTTATAAATTGTTTGCAATAATGTATGACTAACATTGAGTTCTCTTACTCGCTGGCGTAAAGAACTCCTAGGATGTACTCACACTCCATGTACAGAGTTCTAAAATTAATAAATATAATCACGGAATGTATACGATTATAATCTATTCTGCAATCTAATAAGACTACAGATATCAATTTGTTATAATATAATAAGGTCGTAGTTCCTATATCTATCTATTTCTTAAAAATATATCATATTAAAACATTAGCAACAGGAGTTTCCTAAATATGCGTCCATTCACACTATATAAATATTTTTATTTTATAAAAGATTTGAATAACAAACGAATTAAGTAACATCGAAAGCAAATCTACCTCAGTGTTACTCATTGCCTGGAAAACAATAACAAAATCAATGCCTACTGCGGTCTCAGACTAGTTTACTTATAAATACCATACGCACTAGCGGAATGGAAACCAAGTAGTTATGATGGAATGCAAAGCACGTGTTAGCAACCAAAGCATTAAAGTAATAATCGATTATATGGGAAATAATTGAAAAACATGTTTATACATTCCATAGTATTACTGCGGTTATAAGCGTAAAACAAGAATTATTATAGAAAATGGCATTTCATTCGTAAGATATAATGTTGAACTTCATTTGTAAGATACTATTATATCGAGGAATGATTGGTACGTTATGAGAAAGCAGTTTCTTAGCAATGGTATTTTCCTAGGGCATCGTCGTCACCTAATGAATAGTATATCAACATCCTGGTGTCATTCTGTTCTATATTACATCCGACAACGCACAAACTTGCAAAGAACTTCTCGGAGTGAAGTACGTGTATTTTCTGAAGAAAGTTTAGTTCAGGTCTAACTATATCCAACTTGTTTCTTATTACAACAGTTTCATAAGGTTGCCACCGTTATTTAGGGAAACTTCGAAATATGAGGACTTCCCTGAATCATTCACATCTAAAATTCTGTTTTTCTGAATAAATGTCTCAGCTCTGACTAAATCCACATAAAATTTAAAATGTCTTTTTCGAAAGGATGTTTGAAAGAGTTTTTTCGATTTTTTTCTGCAGGTACCTAAGTTTTTAATAATACAGCATCGGCAATCTTCATATTATCCCAAAAATTTTCCACTTTTTTTTTATTTTTAGTAACAAGATTTTTTTATCTGTATAACTTTAAATAGACTTATACCAACATCCAATAATTATTTGTTTCAAATATTAGAGGACCGAACTTGAAACATCAAATAACCCTGTATGACAATCAGAAATACTTCCAACACTACTAACAATAAGCAGTAACAATTATCTCTAAAACAACTTCATACATGTGCCGTGTGTATGAAGTTGGTTACGAGTAATTACGTGATTCCTTTCTTAATTCGATTCTACTTTTTACTTTGACAGTCTTGTATTTTTTCAATATGCAGAAGACAATTCTCCCATAAAAAAACTACTAAAGTTTACCTGAGATTGAGATGATTGGAAAACTAAAGAGAAACCAGTGCTGCAAACTCAAACTCTTTTTTATTGTGGAAATCGTCTGACTCCGTGAGTCCTCGGAAACACTGCCCTCTCTTGGCTTTTTGTATTTAGTCTCCCATTTCTTTCACCCATTAAATTATACCAGCCTTCTAAGATCCCAGTATCTTGCATCAGTCTGTACTGGCCTCTGGCTGGTCGATCGAAGTAATCCTCCGAGTTCATTTTTGACTTAGAGTTGCCAAAAATTGCCTTTCTTCTTGAGTTTAGAGCATCGTATTCAGAATGTGGTATGCGTTCTCGGTCATCTCATCACAGCTGGTATCTCCAACGAATATCCCAATTTTCTGTAGGTGTCCTTACAGTATACAGTGTCCTGTTAGGAGACTTGTTACGATACGAAGATAACACCTACTGAGCTGCAGGAGCTCTTCAGACTTCTTCTTTGATAATCCCTTAATGAAAGCTTTCCATAAAATTGCTCTTGTTCTTCGGATTTCTCTTTAACCCAACTACTACTATATAAGAAGTGGATGATCCCTCTTTTGCTAACTCATCGGATTTTTCGTTTCATTCGATTCCCGAATATCTTGATACCCACAGTAAAGTGAAAGACAATAAACAGTCTCTGCTATGTTACTTTTTAATGTGCCTCATTATACCACAGAAAATTAATGTTGCTAGGGTCAATAAAATACCTTCAGTTTTAAGTATGAATAAAAATCTGCAGCTATCGTGGATACACCTACTGATTTTGTAGATATTGGCGACTAAATTTACTGGTAAATTACAAAAATTTACCGGTAATTCGGTAAATGAAAAATCCACACCAGAAATTTTTATCTACAAAATTTTATGTTTACAGATATGTCTTTAAAGGTCTAAAGGAACATTGAAAATAAAAAAAAAAACAGGTAACACTTACTAACTACTTCACTATATTTTTATAGAGAGATGTTTTTTTGTTTAATTTTAATTTAAACTTTCTTGGAGATTGGAGGAGCTGTAATGCCTAGATAAAGAAATAGAAAAAAAAACTGACAAAAACCTTGTGATTAGAAACGCTATAACCTCCATTCCACCGAGTTAGTCAGAAAGAGAAGGAATCAAAAAATTGAAAAAATGGTCGAAAAGCAACGCAAAGAAAAGCGAGATTAATGTTCATTTGTTGCTAGGACGATTGCTAGGACGGTAGGAAGCAAAACACCTTACTTTTCCTACCTGCCTTTCTCAACAAGTGCCATTTCAATTCTCTTCATTTTTTGTTTTTTTTTGTGTTTTACTTATCTTTCGTAAAAAGTTGAGTTAGCGTATGTGATGCTCTAGAGTTTTTTAAAGATTTTTAAAAGTTTAAAATCGTTTTTCTTAAAGAGTAAGTAAATGTCTCATTTTTAATATTTAAAAATAAATAATATATAACGAACAACATTTCACGTATTTAAAATAATAGCAATTTTGAATACACCACATTGTGAGAGATCATTAATGCAACATTGTTGTAAAAATAACATTAAAATTTGAACCTTAAATACTTGTTTTACTTTTCAACTGTATTAAAATAATTAAATACAAATATTTATTACAAAATTCTAATATTATGCCTTAAGATTGTGTAAAATATGTATTATTCTAGCCTTCTAAGTCCTACCAACGTTTTATCGTAACGTATCCTACCAAGGTGTGCCTCACAGGCACACATCTATTTGTACACATTGTTGATGTAAATAATGGCAACATATGCATTATTATATTCATGTAGTAGGTTATACAGTAAGATTAAAAACACATATAGAAGAAATATTGTGTGTCAGAAGATAATATATTTAAAATAGTACAAGATAGTAAAATATTGAAAGTTATTTATGTAGTTTGCAATTTGTGCACGTGAGTATTTCTCTGAATGTTCACCACAAATCGTTTGCTTACACTTATCACATAACTGTGTTGACATTCTGCTTTTTCTTTGATGGGCAAATATAGCACGTTTTCGTTTTCTTACTTCTCGAGCCGAAGACTCCCCTGTGGTTGGTACTTGATTCAACGTAGTTTGTTCAATGAAGTATGACTTTATGCAAGCCACTCAAACTACGACGTCTAATTTGCCCCAGTACGTATTCTGTGTAATTTCTCGTAGAAAATTTTGCGAAGTCTTCGTTTTTGGGAAATATGCCAGTCAGGATGGATATTTCTCCAAATGACAAATGAAGCTACTCCACACACATCAATTATATTGAAAAAATAGACCAAAGCCACCTATTAGTTTTGCGTTTCACTGAATATGTATGTACCATCTGATCAATGTATCCACCCCTCCTTTCGGTGAATTGTAGTACTTATTGATTTCAGATTTATTTTTATTTTCCTCATCAATGGTGGAGAGTCGTTGTGCATTGTAGATAATAATATGACACAGTGATTTTTCTTAGGTACATAAAGATACAAAGTCATTGTCTCCTGAAAACCAAACAAGTTGCTTTCAATATTCCGTCGCCTGTGAGGTAAAAAATTTGGTGGTTATGCAGCGCTTATTTTTTTGAGCGTTCCTACACAAGTTAGGCCTTTGGTAAGCAAACTGGATGCAGCATCGTAGCTGGTGAAGAAGTTGTCGAACGTAATATTCCTTTTAGTTCTCAGAAAAGGTTCACAAAGGTCTTCAACCACCTTTTGCGCTAAGTTTTCTGCTCTGTTGAGACCTTCTTTCCTAAGTACGGTATACCACGTAACGGATTAACTAGTTCCACTATCGCATATCCACAAATTTTCATACCGTACTTATCTGGCTTACTTGGCAGGTACTGTCGGAAAGATACACGACCTCTAAAAGGCACCAGTTGTCATCGATGGTTGATTACTGCCAGGAAGATAATATTTCAGCAAGTTGTATTAACACGGTCCCACAGTCTCTAATGGTGCCAACTTGTCCTTTTGCCTTCGGAGGGTTCTGGTCGCTTTATCGTCAAAACGAATAAATCTTAGTAATTGAGTAAATCTATTTCGAGACATACACGCTCGATAAACAGGATTTCCTATAAAGGATCCATAGCTCATTATAGTCCACCATTCTTGTTTATTTCTTCCAGCAGTAATCAAAGGCCCAGAAAGCACGGATTTCAAACGTGCAACCACAATACCAATAACCGTTCATCAAAAAACAAATTGAATGCGTCACAAGGAGTATCAACATGCACTCCAGGTGGAAGTTTCACTTTGTTCAAAGCTGTTGTAATTATGTTGTGTGCACGTGTTTTTCCCTTGGCAATCGGCGTGGCATTCCACTCGGTACCATCTTTTCCAATAAAAGTTTGCGAATGGCCGGGCGGTTCATCATTAGCATCACTATCGTCACTTCCTTCTTGTTCATCGCTTTCTTCATCGCCAACAACAAATCAATTTTTACTGGGGTCAATCAAAACTTTATTTTGCTTACCTGGTCTATACCTATACTCTCCACTAGGTAAAAGAAATAAAATTAACCAATAGACACCTAAAACGGCCAATGCGTTCGTTAGGAAAGTCACAAATACACTGATAGCAATGCAGAATTCCCCTTCATATGCAACTGGAAGTTCTTACATACAAGGGGAAAGTCCAGAAATATAAGCATATCTTATTACGTGGGATTTACCAATTACCTAGTTTTTAAATAACGTAGCAATGCATTTTATAGTATAATACAGTATGTGCCTCAAAGACACACCTTGGATAGGACGTGTCGGTAAATTATGTTTATTTTTTTAGTAAAATAGGAAAAAATATTTTTAAAAAATTTTATGTCATTCTGTGTTAAATAGTTTTTTTGAGAATACAAAAATCCTCCAGTCTGTGGGCAGTTAACTTACAAAGTTCCAGCAATTTCAAAATCAATTGTGCCTCAAAAGCACACCTTGGTAGGTTTAGGGTTAATGTTACACAAAAAAAATTACCGGTAATTTACCGGTAAACCAGTATTTTCATTTTCATTTACCGATTTACCGGTAAATGAAAAAATCGGTAAATTTGCAATCACTATTGGCGACTATGTCAAATAAAGAGGGAGATTTCGTTTTTGTTGATTACAGAATCGTAAAATTGCATCCGAACCAATACATTGATCGTGTTTATCTGGACCTGATTATATGTCCTCTCTCACTAAAAATTTTGAGACCAAAACCAGTGCGATACATCTACGTTTCTCAGATATTGGCAAGTAACTGAAATCACCTTTTTTGATTGAAAAGCTCTATGAACCAATACTGGAAATAGGCGCTTGGAAGAACTTTAACAATTGAAGGGCTTATATATTATAACGTGATATGCCACAAATAAAAGCATGAGTTTTAGAAAAACGTATAAAACTACTACTCAATGTAAAATTAACATATTTTCGGTGATGCTTATCATGTTTTTGCAATAAGCACTTCAATTCTAAATCACCATTCCATCGCAGAATGATGTATTTTATAATGTATAATTGAGAATCCCGCCGATTACCCCTTTTATTCCGCTACTGCCAAGCAACTACTTAACCTACTAAGGAAATTTCCTACATATCTAGAACATCTTTCCGGGACAAGCATTAAATTAATTTCCATCAGCTTAACAGATAATTTTCGTTCTGATGATGGGCATTCCTGCACCCGGCAAGGATTAAAAATATTCAATTACCGTTCGGAGTTCCAATTGAATAGAGATTTCAATGTCAACGCCGCGGTCTCCCCGCTAATCCGTCCCGTATTGTAACCGTGAAGAAATCGATGGCTCAATGCCATCGGGTTGCCGGATAATTTATAAGACCGCAGATGGGTCTCGGCTCCCCGCTCCACTCCTCGCGAAAGCCCCTGATCCGGGTGCAACCACGGCTTGATATTGCCACAGTTTCAGCCCAGTGTAACGCAAGCAATCGAGTGAAGAGACGTGGCCTGTCAAGAACGCCCAGTTCGCTTTATTTGCCGTCGGATCGAGCTTGCGGGGGCGAGGAGTCGCCTTACTTTTTCTGTACTTCGAACACACACATCCGACGACTGCATACGTGAAAGCGACGTCAGCCGAAAGCGTGGGCGCCTTTCAAAGGGCTGCATCCATGCACGGGGGCCAAGAACGTGAACGTTGTAAAACATAAAGTTCGAGCAATGACACTAATGGGAAGTTGTAAAGAAAAAGGAAGTACTGGAAGAGTTCAGAGTTCAACCAATTACTCTTGCGAATGCTGGCGTATTGTATTTCCTTTAAACTTATTTTCCCCCGCAAGCTAGGGTTGAGAGACGCTAAGGAATCTCTTTCTATAAAGTTTCACTAGTAAAACAAAATTGTTGTTTTCATTAAAGAACAGACATCCTATCAATATCAAACTAATCTATTTCTAAGTGCAGAAAAGGCCAAACAAAGTAAATAGGTTTCGTGAAAAATCATGCAGTTTTTCGCAAACTAAAATTTAAGTTTATACTGCTCTGAAGTGTTAACCATAAACCAAAATTACGCCTACTTTAAATCACATCATTATTATTATTACATTTTCGTATTTAATTGTAGATTTAGTATATTCTATTATTAACAAGTATGCATAATTTATAAGCTTCAGTGGACAGAAGCCAGTTACTTCATCTTTATCAATATTAAAAGAATCCTAGACCAATGAGTAGCAATAAACCACTATAATTGAGCTTGACAATATTAAGAACCTTACGCCTTTAGGAAATAAAGAGGTATTGATAACTATTCTTACAGCAGTAACGTAATTGCTTTCAGATCTCTTTCTCTTTACCTGGTGGTAATAGAAGAGACATGCTTATTTTTGATCCTGGCTTTGACAGATAGTAGGAACATCTTGCAGCATTTTTACAAAATATTAGTTATAGATTGCTAGATATTTATTTTTCAGCTCCCAAAGTATTTTAATGTATGGCACATGTACATACCTGGATACGAAATACTACCGTTAATACTACACTCAATCGTACCTACATTGACCTAACCAAAATTTAGTTAATTTAACAATGCTGTGTGATTGTATATGGCAAGCCAAAAGTTTTTGTTCATTCAAAGTTCTTCATCATTATCATTATAATTTTTGAAATATAAATTAATTTAAATGTTAAATTTGGTAGATCTATCACCTCAACGTAACTTCTAATATATATATAAATCACCTTGGCAGTTAGTACGACGTTAGTCACAGTTAAATTAAACAATGACTAGTACAATGGACTTTAAACAAACTGAGTACTGGGCATCATGTGAACTACATCGTTTTTCTGTTTTTATTATTATAATACACTAAAAGGTGCTCCTGACATTCCTTCCGACAGGGAGCGCTATTCCATAGGCGTCGCCCTATCTATAGCGTGTAAATCGGGCGTGAAAAAGTCCCACGGCTAAGGCTTTAGAAACGGACACGATTAAAAGGGAAATAATAGATGGGCCGAAAGGGTTAGCGGGGTGTCTACTGCATAGGCGTAATCGTTATTAATAATTAAAGTAGGAAAAGAGGAGAGAAATTCGCACAAAAATTAGATCGTAGTAGGCGTCGGGAACGAACGCCGCTGCGGACACAACTTTTGCGAACACGGGTAAAGAAGAAATCTTTCATATTACAGTTTACTGCATATTTTACAGGTTTCTGTAATATGCACTAAATATAACATGATACAATATTTTCATTAGGTGTAAAAAAAAAAATAGAGATGGCGGTACATATGACATTCGATAAAGTCACTAGATATACATATAAAGTACCGCAATTGGCCGCCACATTGTGTCCAGATTAGGCGCTCACCTTAAAACGGGCTTTTTTAAAGCCAAATTACGTTAATTGGTAGTTGTGAATAATTTGGATTTTAATATTATTTTAAAATATAAACTTTTAGAATGTTACTGTTAGAATTTATGTTATTTTTTACTGTTTGTATTATGCGCATGCCCAAACGGCACGTTTGTTTTATGTTTCTCAGTCGTCAGACACAGTCCACTAATACACGTCATTACGAACACATCGTTTTATTTTGAGTGCTATTAAAACATCAGTTTCAATCAGTTTCTTTCAATAAAACACACAACATTTTGGTCCAAACGAGTCGGATTCGCACGTTGGTACATCAGAACCATCAGTACGAAGATCGAAAGCATTAAAAACATCGAAAAACATCCACACGCCACACGGGTAGAACGAATACCGCACATCGCCATCTTCGACAAAAAACACGTGGTGACTTCCATTAACGTTACATGTAAGTGTCCTTTTTTCCTTTCTCTATTTCGATTATTACAGTGCAAAAACAACATTCAGAATTGATATATACACATTTAAAAACGTACAATGTCGATAGAAACATTAATAAAAAAGCGTGGTGCTATGAAAGCGCAAATAACATTGTTTGAAAAGTATTTAACGGATTTTTCTAATAAAATTACGCAAACAGACAAAATTCCCGTAGTAACAGAACTGAAAATACGTCTTTCTCGATTTAAAAATTTATTACAACAATTTGACGAAATACAGCGCGAATTCGAAGTATTGCACAGCGATAGTGAATTACAAGTTACAGAACGCGAACAATTTGAGAATAATTTTTATAAATTACTTGACCAACGCTAAAATTAAAGTAAATTCGTAATGAAGAAAGCGTTGAGGCGCAGGTGCTAACATGCTGAATCTATTCATGTATCAGAAGTTAGTGTATTAAATAACATAAAATTGCCACAAATTATTTTGCCTAATTTTAATGGAAATTATGAGAATTGGTTAGAGTTTCGCGATACTTTCGAATCTTTAATACATAACAACGACAGTATTAATGATATCCAAAAATGTCATTATTTGCGAGCGTCAGTATAATAATAATAAACATAAAAATTGTCAAATTGGAATTGTAGTTATTATTATGAGAGTGGATCATTTTATTTAAACGCAGAATATTTATATAATTAGCCCTAAGTAAAGATAATCTCATATTCGGTGTCCACTATCACTACATCCCTATCGACATAGGGAAAATAAGCCATTGGGAAACGCAAGGAAGACACATACTCCTTTAATCTACCAGCGATTGCGCGTGTGCAGATTCTAAGAATTTTAATACTACATTATTTGGCGGAAACCAAGTAAAATTCTGCGAATGTTTAATCTCTGACCGGGCTTGCGCGGTACGTTTGGCGCATAACAACAAGGGGATTAGTTGTCGCTACGACTGTCAGGATACAAATATACTTTTCGTAGTTTATAAAAAACTTCAAGTGTATTCGTATATAATTATTTGAAGAAATAAATTTACTAAGCCAAACTGTTAAAAAACATACACTTTCAAAATTGTTACCTACCTTTAAATAGTTATTCTTTCTTAATGTTTTATTTTCATTGCTTTTTATGACGGCACAAATCGAATTACAGTTTTTAGAATTTTTGTGTAAAATATATAGATCAGATTTTTGACTTCAAAACTTCCTTAATAATAATATTGAAAATACGAACAAGAAAACATCTATTAAGTATATGTGAAATTGTTTTGGTAAAACTATTATTACAAAAAGTATTTGCTTTAATTATTTTGTTCTTCTAGGGATTTTTCATAGAAAGTTTGTCCCTTCAATTGAAAGAAATAAATCAGTAAACCGTTTGTTTTTCAATATTCTTACTTTGCGGGTACTGATATTTGTAAAGGTAAAAAGATATATCAAGTGGATATTTATTTATTAGTAACAAGTTATATACACCTATTATAACTGAAATAAATCAATTTAAATTAAATCCCCTACAAAAATAATTATTGGTTACAAAAATACTTATATGACGATAACAAAAATACCAGAAAAAAATACGAACACTTGATTGAATATATGTGAAAAATAATCGCTACACAACTTGCAGACTTACTCCAAAAGAAAAAAAGGAAAGGAAAACCAATTTTTTATGTCTATATTTAAAACACAACCTTACATTCTCAAGAATGACTGAATGCTTAAAAATGATTGGCTAATATGAACACAAAAACATCTATTTTAGAACTAGAAATAAAAGTCAGAGTGCACAAATCCTCTTTTTGGCGGTTGCCGACAAAGACGTCGGAACACGATGCCGCCGCTAATCTTTCCGACAAAGCGTCGTTCCACGAACGCTCCGCTAAACCTTCTCAAGTGTTGCAGACACAATCCGAAAAATATTCTCAAGTTTAAAAAATTAAATGATATAAAATTATTTTTTAAAACAAATAAAATTGCCACGTGAACGAGGGAATGAAAAATCCGAATTATCATTTAAAATCCTTTGGCAGAATCTACAAAGGTTTTCATTGTGGGAATATAAATCGCTCCGTTGCGGATTACGATGGAATTGCATTGATTTGTTAGAATTACGAGTCTGAATTCGTTTTAAGAACCTGGGTCATAATTATTTGAGGTAATTGTACATATTTTGCGCACTGACAATCTGACATCTAAGAAACGTCTAATATAACTTTTTGTTGAGCAACGTAAATTAATGTTAGTGAATATAATGAGTTGTCAATATTATGGAATTTCGTTGGGTATAATATGATCTCGCGAAAGACTAAATAAAAACTAATAAATATAAAATCGTCAAATTGGAATTGTAGTTATTATTATGAGAGTGGATCATTTTATTTAAACGCAGAATATTTGTATAATTACCCCTAAGTAAAGATAATCTCATATTCGGTGTCTTCAAGAATCACAGAATTGTGTGTATATAATACGTACAACATAAGTAACGATCGACTCACAAAAAAGATGACATACGGAAAATAAGCCATTAGGAAACGCAAGGAAAGACGCATATCTCCTTTAATCTACCAGCGATTGCGCGTGTGCAGATTCTAAGAATTTTAATACTACATTATTACTTGGGATATAAAATATTTTATTTGAAATATATATGTTTGCTTATTTGCTAAAAAATCATACACTTCGAAGACATTTTAACCTTTAAAAAAAGTAATTTTGCTTTGTATCTGATTCCATTGTACGATCAACTTAAAAAAAATATGACAGAGAAAATAAGCCATTAGGAAACGTAAGGAGAGATACATCTCCTTTATAATCTATCAGCGATTGCACGTGCAGATTCTAAGAATTTTAATACGTTATTTCCCGGAAACTGCGAAGTAAAATTCTGCGAATATATAAATCTCTAGCCGAAAGGATTGGCGGCGTGTTTGTCGCATATAATATCAAGGGGATTAGCTCTCGAAAGTATTGTCGGCATATATGTATACTTTTCTTTTGTTGTTTATTTTGGCCATCGATTATTCCCGCGTGTTTAAATGACATAATTTACAAATACTCAAAATGTATTCGTGTATAATTATTTGAAGAAATAAATTTACTAGAGCCATTACTTTGATTACAAATATAGGTTTAGTTTTGTAAGAATTTTTTAATGTTGATGTATAAAATAATTTTAGGACCAAACAAATATAAACGTGATCTGACGTGATTAAACGTAAGTGGAATTTCCGTTGCACAAACGCGTAAAAATAAGATAAGCGAAGAGTCGGTGCGATACGAATGAAAGTGGTTTAACTGCGCGCGCAGCGAAGAGGTAGAGCATTCATAAATGAATTGTCAATTCGCAAAATTATTATGAAATGAATATTAAAGGAGTCAAAGCAAGTAACAGTTCAGTAAATAAATAAAACCAAAACACACATATTGGCTCAATGGATTAATATTCGTTTATAATGAAATTAAAACATATTTTATGTTAAAGCGAAGCTACACACGGAATATTTGCTTTATTTATATCGTCAAATGCCTATTAACTTTCTCATAGCACATATTATATCTTATTTTAATGCATGAAATCTACAGCGTCTTCGATTTATTACACTACGCGTGGAGATGTATGTATCTATCGCTTTTATTAATAGTGTATATTAAAATAAAAACATAATTAGTGCATAAGAATGCGGTAAGTCGAAAACGTTCTAAAATATTGTCACAATAACAGCGGGAAATTCAATTTTTAAAACTTCGAATTATTGGAATTCGATGGGGCATAACTTAAAAATATTTTTGACTATATAGACTGTCCAACCGAAGACTTGGTCTTTGATTACAGTTCTATTTTTGATTTTAGGAAAAATACTTTCTATATATTATTATTCCATTTTTAGTTTTTATTTTACGTGGAAAAATAAAATATCAGACATAATATCGGGGATTTTTACGTGATTTTTTGGGTCACTATTTGCGAATATAGAATCAAAAACAAGATGGCGCAACTAAAATGGAGGAATATTATTAAAAAAATGACATTTTGCAACAGACATTTGTGGGTGTTTGGATCGTTGCATTTGATGCTGATAATATTTTTTGGAAAAATAAAATGGCGAATAAAGTGGGAAGAAAATTGAAATATAGGGAAAATCGCCAACTATTTTTTTAAAGCTGTAACTTATGGGTTGTTATAAATGGGAAAGGGGAATGGGAAAGGGAATGGGAAAGGGAATGGGAAAGGGAATGGGAAGGGAATGGGAAAGGGAATGGGAAAGGGAATGGGAAAGGGAATGGGAAAGGGAATGGGAAAGGGAAAGGGAATGGGAAAGGGAATGGGAGAGGGAATGGGAATGGGAATGGGAATGGGAAAGGGAATGGAATGGGAAAGGAATGGGAATGGGAAAGGGAATGGGCAAAGGGAATGGGAAGGGAATGGGAAAGGAATGGGAATGGGAAAGGAATGGGAAAGGGAAGGGAAAGGGAATGGAATGGAAGGGAATGGGAAAGGGAATGGGAAAGGGAATGGAAAGGGAATGGGAAGGGAATGGGAAAGGGAATGGGAATGGGATGGAAGGAATGGGAAAGGGAATGGGAATGGGAAAGGGAATGGGAAAGGGAATGGGAAAGGGAATGGGAATGGGAAAGGGAATGGGAAAGGGAATATTTATATAATTAGCCCTAAGTAAAGATAATCTCATATTCGGTGTCTTCAAGAATCACGTGTATATCATACGTACAACACAAAAACTTTTCTACAAAAGTTGTGCAGAATTCAATGCTTGCATAACCTAAAAATTATTTTCAACTATACAGGGTGTTCCAAAAGTAAGAACAAAAGTAAAACTACTTAAAACGTACTGCACATTATAAAAGATGATTTCAAGTGAATGGACCGACTTCAAAAAACCACCTTCCTCAAGTACCACCTTCCTCTACTCCTAGATGCGCAGCATCTAGTAGAATTTATAATAAAATTCATTTATAATCCGACAAAAATACGAGTGTTTTTTAGTGCAAATTAAAACCTGTAAGCTTAAGGTGGTTCCAATATTTCAAGGTGCAAGACAATATAATTTTCCTTTAGTAAAGCTCTCTCTTTCCTATTATTGAAGTCCAATATGTTTGGAATACCAAGAACTGGTTCAAATTCATTTTTGAGAACAACGACCTGCTTGCAACGTACAGGTAAAACGGGAAGTGAGGATTTGGGAGAGAGTAATTCTATGATTAAAACGCGGAACATCTTAAGGAAACATCTAGTCACTAATGTCCGTGTGACTATTTTGCTTTTTAGATCTTTTCAAAAAAATGTATGTATGCTATAAAATTCGTGAAAAATCTTGTCTGTATATTAATATTCCTTTTCTTTAAGAATAGCAGAATGAATGAAGTTGTTTTTCCTTGTAGAGTACAAGCGATCGCAAATGAAGCTCTTGCAGGAATTGTTCTGATAATAATACATATATAACAAGAGAAAATAAATTTTGAGTGCATGAAAGACTGCAGAAGATATCTTTCATTTATTGTAAAAAAACTTCTAGTCCAAATTTGAAACACAATATTCACTTAACTATTTAGAATAGAACACAATTAGAACTGGCCAAAAACATTAATTGCTTCCTGAGGAATAGGAACATAAAAATGATTTTATTTCAAAAATCAATCACCGAAGATTACTTGCTTGTTCAAGCTTGGCAATAGATCTTTTAAACATAAGGTATATTCTAAATCATGGGTCAGTAGTCTGGTGGAGAAGAACAGAAGTTTCCTGCGCAGTGAAATTGCTAACCGCTGGCGCTGTCCAGAAACAGGCATTGTTGGAAATCACTGGTGCAATCAACAGCACCGGGACCGCATCTTTGGAGACCATTGTGGGCCTTCCCCCGTTGAAGCTTTATGTGAAAGCGGTCGCTATGAATGCGATCCTTAGATTGAAAACCAACAACTTGTGCCATCTCAACATTAGGGTTGGAGGGCACACTGACACTACGGGTACGATACTGGACGGACCATTGCTGCAAATGGCACCCAAAATTATCTTCACTAAAAAGGGGCAAATCTCCATACCGAACAGAGACCAAGCACGTAGTGATATCACTGCTCTTGATGACTGGTTCACGGACGTATCCAAATCCAGACAGAGCACAGGAGCCGGTATTTGTGGGCCCAGCCCTAATCAAAAGATATCCATAAGCCTGAGGAAGCATGCAAAGGTCCTCCAAGCTATTCGCCCTTGCAGCCTGTGTAGAAATGATTGCGAAGGGGGACTACGTGTGGAGGAAAATAAGTATAATGATTGATATCCAGGCTGCTATCAAGGCAGTTTCGAACCCTGTAACTAGGTCAAAACTAGTTTGAGACTGCAAACAATCCCTCAATACACTGGCACGAGACAACACGGTGTCTCTGATTTGGGTGCCGGGTAATGAGGATATAAGGGACAATGGAATAGCCGATGAACTAGCCAAGCAGGGTTCTAAAAGACACTTCATAGGTCTGCGAGGTTAGCAAGGACTTTGCGAAAAGGGAAATCTGGACCTGGTTTGATAAAGAAAGTGCAAACAAATGGAGGTCGACTGAAGGTCAACTCCATATTAAAGCGCTAATAGGAGATGGGGATGCTAAGTTCTCTAATAACATACTCAGACGCGGTAAGAAAGAAGCTAAAACCGTTACTGGGCTGGTAACTGGACACCGTCCCCTGAAAAAGCATCTATACAACACAGGTCGAGTAGCGAACCATGGTGCCGAAGATACGAACTACAAAAGGAAACGAGTATACATGTAATCTGCACACGTGAGGAGTTGGAAGTACTCAGGCAGAAACATTTCGGAAAGGATCTATTTGAGCCCTCGAGGGTTCTAGAGTTTCCACTAGGCAAGATACTGGGCTTTATAGAGAACACCAAGATGCTCCGAATGGAAGTAAGAGATTTAATAAGGACGGCACTATAGGTGTCCACCCTAACTTTAAAAAAATACCAAATTATCACCAGAAAATTCTTCTGAAGAAAATGAAACATTAAGCTGATTGGATCAGTACTTTCCAAAGAGAAACAGGAGCTATCAAAAAAGTATCGTTAGAACAGGCAATAGTAGTTTAAGTATATTCTATCGTTAAGAAACTAATTTTCGATTAGGAGAGCACATAATTTTCCCCTCCACAGTTGCAATAGCAAGCCAATGAAAGCTTTATTGCTCCTAAACGCTGTATTCTGTATTCCACCACGTACACATTATACATTGCAGCGAGTACAAGGAAGCTCGTGTTTACCGGTAATCTTAGGCAAGCAGGAGCATTCCTGATATTGCCATTAATTAAACTAATTGTTAATTAAAATCCTCCTCGCAGCGATTACAGTCTTTATTACATTTACGAGTGTCCGTGAGAACAATTAAAGTGATTTGCATTAATCGATTAAATGATAAAACGGGTAATATATGTGGATGTATCGCGGTTCATTCCAACGACCCGCACAAACAATGGTGCTGCGTGTATTCCGGGTTTTGGTGCACGTGTGCGGCTAGTCATGCACATATAATCGCAATAAAATTTTATGAACTTCCAAATATAAAAGTTGATCTCCTCCCATGACATAATTTTGAACATTCCGTTAACTGCGAATTCGAATTATGCTCGAAGTTTTGGAAGCGTGCAATAAAGCTGCATTCCTCTTTTATGCTTTGCGTTATAAAACTAGGCAAGTATGTTGCAACAGACAAGACAGAAAACGTTTTTCGTACATATTTTAATTCTCTAATATATACCGCACAGCATTCCGTAATTCAGTGTCACTGCCGATGATGACAACTTTGCTATCGAAACGTGCGTCCAGTGTAGTAAAATGTGTGGTAAAGTGTTTCAAAGTATACAGGGTTTTCCACGGAACTGGCTAGTTAGAAATTAACGGCTTAACGAAGTTCCTTAGTTTGTTTAGTTATGTTTAGTTATTGCGCATTCGTTTACGAGTGATAAGGGTAAGAAAATGCCTAAAGCTTGAAAACGTCAAAATTATCACCGTGTCTTCTCATTCTTATTTAGCCTGCCGCTTTAAAAAATTAGTAAGTACTAACATTGTTTTACCAATACCGTAGTAAAAAATCTGGTGGCATTATACAGGTGTTCAGAAATTAGTGACATATCAAAGAATTTTAGTTACAAAACTTAATTTTTTCAAATAGATCACCCTGTATATTTTTGTGTTTTAACTAAATTTTACAGTGATTTGCTGTAATATTCTCTATACCCATCTTCAATAGTTTTCTGGTAATTTACTCTTTTTTATTTAACGCTTTTAAATTACCAAATAATTTTATCTAGTAGGCTGGGACTTCGACATTACAATTCAATTATGGCTGGCATAAATATTATCGATGCAACTATTTGGAAACTTTTCACGCAACGTTAACGGCGTCCAGAATCGCCTATATCTACCTCTGATGTGGTATGACTCCTAAATTTATGACCTCCTCTCAAAGTTTATGTTCCTTTAGTATTGAATCAGAAAGATCACTAGGAAAGCTAATAAAGGACAGCGAACGATTGCCTTTTTAAAATTCTATTGCCACATAAAATCTTGGAAAACATAATTTTTATCGCGCATTAAAGTCCAAAGATTATATTGAGTGAATAGAGTGTGCGAATTTATTATTACAAAAAATTGGAAGAACTGTTTATACACTGAGAGAAATGAAATGGTTATTTCAACATTTTTCGTAGTGTCACGAATTTGAGTATTGATTTAACCATATTGCATTTAAGTGAATCATATGCTCCTATTTGAAACAAACATATTTATATTGTTGCACACTTTAGAGTTAATTTAACAAAATTATAGTGTGTTACGTGTTGAAAACACCTTTTCTTATTTCTCTAACTGTACACTATCTTTTCTGAAATCATCTAAGTTCATTGACCTTTTCTAGTTACCGAGAATTTCGCTATTTACTTATTTCATATAACGTCACGTTTAACCTTGAAGTTGTTTTTTGTAATGTACCGCTTTATTTACGACCTTTTTCTAAATTCTTAAATTGTCAAATGTTAGTATCTATTTAGATGCATTGATATCGTAAATTCCATTAAACTCCGTTCATAATTAGCTCCGAATTTATTCATTTTTGTTAATTGTTGCACCTTTTTTTGTGCGCGCTGTACTTGAAACGTTAGAATTTCGCATAAACTCGAACACCTGCATTTTTTTTAATCTTCGATACTCGGATCCTATTGGCCACTTAATGGCATAGCGCGGGAACTAGATTCCTCTCCCCTTCTGAATTTTCACTTACACTCCAGCCCGCTAAGTGTGTAGACCTACGAGTCTAAGAGGCGACGCCCTGCTGCACCCCTTTTCGATCAAATTCACCCGTTCGGTAACCCCTGTGGGGGGATCTCTGGTCGTAAGGAAACCACTCCACGGAAGCCGTTTGAGTCCCTGTGTTTTGACTACGAAGACTTCTTTTGGAGCCCCGCTGACGCGGATTTCGCGAGCACCGCCGCCCTAAGTCGTCCCTGGACCCGGGCTTTCTTTCTTCATCCACCGGCTCTCTTCTACTTCTTCCTCACCCTCCCCTGGTGTGGTGACAATCAACCGTTTGTGCATTGTTTTTGTTACATGTAAGTTAATTTTAAGAGTTATTTGCTTTTGTATTTGTAGTAACGAACTACCATTGGCGTAATCATAATTTAACGTAATTTTTTTTTTGTTTATATTTCGGTCTTTGCTGTCATAATTCAATTTAACGTAATTCTTTTTTTAATATTCTAGTCTTTGCTGTCATTGTCCAAATTTTACGTAACTGTTGTGAAATTATTTTAATTGTTGCCTTCCTTTATCTTTTCACCTTAAAAACAATGGTTAGGTCGTAGTCATTTGCATGCTCGATCGAGTAAGTAGATTTTTTTCTTGTTCCTTTATAATAATACAAATTTTAATAATAACCGGCACTCCCACCAGTTCATGTCATATATTCATATGTTGTAATTATGTAATACTTGGGCCTCACCGGAATCACATGTCAATATAACTGTTATATATAGTCTCTTTGAGTTTTATTTATTTAATTTTATCGACCTTGGCGCACTAGTTTTTTTTTCTTGCATTTTAAATAACCTTTTCATTTTCAATTTAATTATTTTAACAAATAAATCAAAATTCTGCAAGTACCAATCCCTTGTTTCCCCGACTGTGTAAATAGCCATTCTGGGCTGTGGCTACCGTTATCGGGCGACAGCGTCGGGCCGCGAAGGCAACAAGCTGACTCAACCCAGGTGGCGCTCAATCCCGACATCTCTTCCGGCGCCTCACTGGCCGAAAACGACTCCTATTGTCGCAGCGTGGGAAATAAATTATAAACGTTGTTTTATTTATCCTTCTTTCCCATTCCTTGGTACTTGCAATCATTTATTTTATTTTATCTATAATCTTTTTATAAACAATATTACTTTTTTTATTATTATTCAATCTAGTCTCATGCTCTGGGAAATTGCTACTATTAATACGCCTGAGAACACCCGGTACAAGTGTTCAGGCATCACCAAATTTAATACTTGCGTGGTTATAATCCCACAAATGTGATTGTGACATTTCAAAAAGGTGTTCTATTAAACATTTACTATCGTTGTTAACTCAATGAAATGTTATATTTAATACTGTTACGTATTAGGTGATCGCACATGCGCACAGTCAGTCAGTATCCACCTCCTTAGCAATTAAGACCGGATGTTTAGTAGCTTCTGTAACATATAATATAACATGGCGCAGTTAGAATAAAAACAAACAAATACAAAAAAAAATCAGTGAAAGGAAGAAAAGTGCAACACGTTATAAAAAAAAAAGTGTCAGAAAGGAACAAAACAAAATGGAGATATATCTCAACCCGAGAAGATGAAAAATGGGGCGACCTAGCAAATAAATTGGAGGCCTTCAAAGAAGATTGATTATATTCTACTGCGAGTTTTGCAGTGGAAAAACATCGAAATACAAGCCAGCGACGCTGTTGACACGATATAACAAAAGAAGTTCGAGAAATTTTTAAATATTATTGGAAAGAGGGGTCCGGCAAATTCAAATAAGATCGTTTGTAACGGATTCGAATAATTCTATAACAGAGGTCGGTGTAGACGTTGTATAATTTACGCATGCGCAAAACAGTTGTCCAGCTTATGGTAAAATATGTGATAAATGTAATCGTAAAAAATCATTTTGCCTCTAATTGTTTAAGTAAACGATTAATATTACAAAAATCAATTCCGTTGAAAATAAATGATATTTGGTGGGTAGTATTACGAAATCGGTAAATGCTGATAAACGAATTTTGGTTAAATGTTGTTATTTATGATTTATTATGAACTGTTAAATTGTACTTTCCTTTCAAATGTATGAATAAAACCTTTATAATTTTTTAGTTATGTTATTAGCTAATATAAGTTTAGTATATAATGCGGTAAATATTTTTCTTCTATTACCCTACTATAGTCTTCCTAATTAGGGCAATATTATAGCTATGCGTTGCTATCAATGGACTAATTGCTGAATGTGCGGTCGGATTTTTAATTTCATCGATAGATCTATCGATTACAGTATATCTCTGTTTAATACTTAATGAGTACAGTAATCGATGGATCCATCGATGAAATTAAAAAACTCGCCCGATCAGTAACGTGATTTTAAGCAAAATCGAAAATGGTTCCAGTAACAAGAAAATCTTTTTCGTATAACCACCCTAAGGTGTTGATTACATGCAAATAGTCATTCGGTGGATATTACAGGTAGGTTAAATGAAACAATATAAGTTTTGAATCAACATTTTATGGTGGTAAACCAATATTATAAAATTATAGAGACAATTATTACTTCGTGTGTCTACAACAAGTAACAGTGTTGGGATAATGTTGTTGTATTATTCAATTAGCAGGTAGAAATTGTTAATGGAAAATTAAGTACATGTTCAAAGAATCACGCGTAGTCTGTTTCTTATAACATTTATTATTATTCAGTTAACTAACGCAATTTAACATTTTTTACGTATTGCATTAACACTAAAATATCATTGCTCATATTGAAAAAGAAAAAAGTGTTCAATACATTATTTTACTAGTTAATACAACACTTTTTTTCTCTCGGTGTAGTTAAATAAAAACAACTTTTTAACTAAAATTTTAGAGAAAAATCTTAATCTAACTTTAAAATGTTTGAAATTTTATCTTAAAAATCAGGAACTTCATGCCTGCCATAAATAAATCTATTCACTTTTAAATGGAGTTTATAGATGGGAAACTAAGTGAAGATGTGATGAATAATACAAAATAATGAAGTGGCTGCGATTTCGGTTTTCGTGAAAAAAATCCATATTTTACCACTAACTCTATTATAGCGGCAATAGTAAACATTTTATTGTATTGTTTGAATATTTCATAAAAGAAATATTCTCTAACTTAAAAATTTTAAACTTTTATTTATCCAACAGACATAAAAATGTCTGAACCTTATAAATGGGCTCCTATGCTTATATGCTATTTTAAGAAAAGGCAATGAAAATATTAATTAATCGATACTATTATAACAGGGTGAGTTTCTAATTAAACTAACAAAAGAAATTCGTTAACGCAAACAAGCATTTCTAAAAAATCAGTGGTGAAAATCCAGGTATCTCTTTTTTGTGTCTTGGAATTCAAAGACGGGACTAGGCAAGTTCTTGAATTCAGCGGCCAGGACAATTACGAATTTTCAGGAACGGAAGAATCAGAAATATTATAAAATTTACATAAAATCGAATCTGTGACTGCTCACAGTGATCGAATCTGCGACTGTCGAACAATCCGGTGACATTACACTTAAATCGGATAATTTAAATGACTAGAATATTAATATCACTACACAGTATATTGTTTGTTTTATTAGACATCAACACAGATTAAACCTTTATTCAACTATTTCGGAATTATACAAATTTATTCTTTTATAGCGCGGGCATTCTGCGGCACAAAATGTAGTGCAGGAAAAACCCTGTCTACTTCAATTTCATTTCCCACATTACAATATCTTTCCTTTTAAACTTGCAAAACCGTATGTGTATATGGCATCGATAGGCTACGATTTTAAATAAAATAGAATTCCTTCTCTCAACGGTCCTGCCTGACACTAAGTTTAAAGTGCAGCGAGTGGCAATTCTGCGCATTCGGTCTTATCAAAATTGAATCGAGGTAGGGTCGTACCTCCTATACTATAAAAGACGGATTCTATATTAAACTTTAATGCTCTTTTAACTGCACCGGATGCATGGTAATACAGTTCGTTGTTCGCGAGTGCTATTATACGCACTCAAACGGAAGGGTATTAGCTGGATTGTGAATATAAAAGGAAAGGATTCGATTTATATACGTAGTTTTAACGCAGACGTAAAAATATAAGGATGATGATTGTAATATCGGTGCAATGGCAAGTAATCTGCTTTAACGGATCCCTGTAGAGAAATGCATAGTAACAAGGCGGGTTCCCTTTAGTATGAGAGTTAACTTCTAATCATAATGATGGAAAGCCTGATGTATTTCAGTGTCCTTGTGATTATGTTTCAAATTATGCATCATTATTCAAACATACATTAATTCTATAGTTAACAATTAGTGCTGCGGAATCAGTTTTCAAAGCCGGTATTTAAAATCTATTTTGAAACGATAACAATTTTTTTTATTTTTACATATAGCGATATTTAATATTCATATACTGGTAGTGCGATTTTGAAAGGTATAACTGTAAAGTCGTAAATTATTTAATGGAGATTTCGCCGTTTTCAGAGATAATAATTATTAATGTCTGCATTTTGAAAGTAGGTATGCATGTTAAATACAAAAGTTTGTTGTTAACACGTAATAAATGCCCGTTTTATCTTGACACATACCAAATGTTATTAATATTATTCTTTTTATACACACGTTCTTCACGATTATATCTGATAACGCCATAATGTCCATTAAATAACGTACGACTTTACATTTATATCATCGTTTCGAAACAAATTCTAAAAACTGATTTTCAAACTCGATTTTAAAAACCGGTTTTGAAGACCGGCTACGGTTTTTGTTTTGAAGGCGATTAATTATCACATAATGAGTTTCAGCGCTAAAGTTGGTTATATCCTTTTTTTTTTTTTAATTTACTGGCGCTTTTAAAATACAATAATATTGGGGGGTATTGTATTTAAAAAAAGAAAGTTGAAAGCTGTATCGAGGTTACGAAAAACCCTATATAAATCTCGATAATTTTGAGTTATAGAAAAATTATAATCTTACAACAATTTATAAAAAAACTTTTTCCATATCTGTCACTGTCACGAATTATAGAGGAATTCCCTGTCTGTGAGACAAGCACAAACTTTGCTTCATTTTTCAGCAACAGTACTTAATAATAATAATATTTATTGTCGTGTGTTTAAAACATTGACAGTCGAAAATTAGCGTACAGAGTTGTAATATAAATATAATAGGATCTATAAAGGTATATGTATAATAAAATAGATGATAAAGCACAAAAAACAAATCAAAATGTTTACAATAGTTTTGATTTCAACCGGCAACCTATTAAAACACTGTACCGCACTGTAATACAGCCCCGTCTCAAATAGTGCAGTGCTGTGTACAGGTAGTATATATATCGCAGTTTTTTATAAAATTTTGACTGATTTTTCTTGTAAAACATTAATATTTCGAGTATGTACAACGAGGTTAGTGTCAATATACGAAATTGTTTAAAAATCGTGCGACATGACTCACGGGGACCAACACCAGGCATCTCAAAATTCTTTTCTGAATCAGAAACAGCTGCGACGATGGTGAGGAGCAGCCCCAAAAGACAATGCAATAGCGCAATCGTGATTCCACGCAAGCGAAGTAAAATGACTTTAAAGCTTCCGGGTTACAACAATGCCGCAAATTTCTAACAATAAGAGTATAAAATGCTCTGGATATAGTGTTCAATTAAGCTCGCGCAGTGATTACGCCATCTTAGATTAGAATCAACTGCGACACCCAAAAACTTTGTGGAGGATGCTTTCGGGATTGATTTACCATTATACCTTACGTAGAGACTCGCAAGGACAATCGGAGTGACCATTCCTAATTGAATTAGCTCCGTTTTATTCCCCGTTCAACATCAACCCTGACAGTCACACCACGCATCATGTTATGCTGACGACAGAATTTGCCGCGACTAGATACTTGTTCGAAAGTGGCCGAGATAATACAGCTAGTGGTCGTCGGCATACTGCGTCAGCTGGCATTGACCAATTGCAGCATTCAAATCGTTTGCATACAACAGAAATAGTGTAGGCCCCAGTACCGAACCCTGCGGCACACCACCTGTAACGTTCCACGTATCTGAATGAAAGCTCTGCAGTATATTATTTCTTTCTCCCAGCAAACACACTAATGACTTTCGGTGCGATAGGAAGGATTTAAAGAGATTGTAAGTTGCGCCTCTTGCACCGTACATAAGCAACTCATCTAGAAGAATGGTGTGATCAAGAGTGTCAAATGCCTTGCTAAGATTAAAGAACAAGCCAACGGCACACTGCTTTCGGTCCAAGCTTTCAAATACACGATCTAGAGCATTGTAGACCGCGTCACATGTAGATTTTCCTCGCACAAAACCGAATTGGCTGGGACTTAGTATTTGAAATTTTTCCAAATACGAAATTAATCTTAATTAATTGGCGTCGGTTAAATATTATTTAATAAAGATCAACTCGAATAAGCTGTATGTACCATGTTTTCAATTAAGTGATAATCTAAGTTACATAAACAAATCTAAGATTTTTCTTGCAACCAAAATTACGGTTGACTGAAATATCAATTTCAAATTACTTTCGAGAGTTCTATACTACTAATCGAAGATTTGTGGAGATCAGACTCGCATTTAATTCGAGAAAGATGGTATATAATCTTTTGCGAAGACGCCCATAATTTCTAGCTACACCACTGCTTCTTCTACTGGAATTTTTCATATTGGTATTCGAATTTCGCAATATTTCCATCAATTTCAACCTTCCTTGTCGATAAATGGAATTTATATACTCATAAACATGCCCCCGATGGAAGTTTTGCTTTATATTTTATAAAATAGATGCAAATACGTCTACTTGAAATTTTATTTTTAGATTGAGAGGTGATTTGTAGCTGCATATGCATGCACATACATAAACTATTGGGACAAATCCATCGTAAACACTCGCATAACGCAAGCAATTTACACGTCGAAAAGAATTCCAGCCACTCGAATGGAAAATTGTTGCAGTTGTCCCGGAAGACGTGGAAACACCGCACAATAAGAAAGAACGAGAGGATACGAAGGGAAGTTGGGAATCTATATTTCAGTTCACGAAATCCTTCGCGCGCGCAAGAGAGAGTTGAGGAAAATAGCGCGAGATAGATAGAAAGAGATACTCCCGACGTCGGCCCTCAAAAACGAGAATTACTATTCAAAGAGTAATACCTTCAATTTGGACTATCTTTAAAGTTTAATACGGTCTTACTCTCGGAGGAACTCTTCGAGGAAGCGGAATCCTAAATAAACTCCTCCAGGGCGTTGGGAGTGGGCCGACGCCACATAGTAGAAACGTGCAATTATCGGATGTTCTTTCGGAAAAATTCGGGCCACTCTCTGGTGGCGTGGAATGTAGGTGAAGGCGGCCGTTTACAACGGTTAGCATATAGGCGATAATACTACGGAGACATGCCGTCGAATCATCCGAACAGATGGGCCTGTATTGGGTTATGCGCGACGCTACAATGTGATCTGCTGGAGGAAAAATGCTGACCTTCCCATAATTCTCCCAATATGCAGTAGTGACTGCAATAATGGCTACGACTAACAGTGGTATAAATCAAAGAACAATGGTGTTATTGGCAAACGGCACATAGTATGCAAAACTTTGTGTTGCGTATTTAATGAATAGAATCAGACGTACCATTTTAGCTTATGCAAAAGGCATAATCATCCTTTGCCGTAATATTATGAAGTTGATACCAATTATTTAAGATGTCATTTAAAAATGTAAAACCCATATAGAAGAAACAGAAATCAACAAACGAAATGGTTCGATCGATGGGTCCTAAAGACTATATTAATTTTCCCATTTCTCTTAATCATTACTGTAGAAAAAGCAAGCAGAATTTGCGCTTCCTCTTACAGATGAAGACGTAGCAAGCTTGACTCCATAAATGTAAGATGCATTGATAATCATGCTATTGCATTGTAAGCGCAGTGTGCTCTTTTCTTTATTGGTCCCATCAACAATAAATTTCAATTTTGTGTCCTTACTTAGGTAGAAGCAGTATTAGGCAAAAAATATTAATTACTCCTAATACAGACATTTCAGCTGCATACCTGTCTCGAAAGCCTCGTAAATGCATGTACACTGGTAGAAATGATTTCTTGAAATGAGTAAATGTATTGTTTTAAGAAATCCGTTTTATTTCAAAACAAAAAATATTAAATGAAAATAGAACCTGATATTATTTTAAGAAAATATTTTTCTTAAAAATCCGTTTTGTTTGAAAACAATGAATATTGAATCAAAACAGAGCCAAATATTATTTTAAGAAAATATTTTTTTTAAAAAGCGGTTTTATTTCAAACCAAAAAATATTAAATCAAAACAGAACCCAATCTTATTTTAAGAAAATGTTTTTCTTAAAAATCCGTTGTTTGAAAAGAAAAAGTATTGAATCAAAACAGAACTCTTATTTGGACATTTCTTTACACCATGGGTAGTATTTTAGCCAATCAAAATTTTTGCCCGCGCATTCCTACGCGGAACGTTATTCCTACGCCCCTACGCGAATTATGCATTAGTCGGCATTAGTGCAAGCACATGCATCAGAACCGCAGGAACGCTTGCATTGTAGTCGTTTATTTATTAAAAATGGATACTTTTGTAAAAAACAATTTAAGTGACTGGAATCTACAGTGTTTAGAAACATCTTTTGAAGGTATGGGCGAAGAAAATTTTGTGTTTTTTAACGACTACATTGTTTGAAGATTATTCCTCTTCTTTTTAGACAGTTATATATGCTGAAATTGTTTTTTGTTTATAGTTACCTAAAATAAAATATTTTTTAAATAAGATACCACTGTTTTTCTATCTACCATGTAGTTTTATTGACCTGAGAAAACCTACATTTTAAAAAAAGTATCATTACAAAACTAGATTATTTTACCATTAAGAAAAAGTACATAGTATTAGAGTATTGCATTAAATAACTGGTGTCTTAATTGTATAATACAATCTTCTTGTTTCAAATACTCGTTTGTTTTAATAAAGAAACATACATTTGGAAAGAGTATTATTACAAGAACTACATTATTTTACATTAAGAAAAAGTATATATATTAAAATATTTTTAAGAATATAATTTGCTTGATTCAAAACAATAATTCTATAGTGGGATATGAAAACTACGGCCGTCTTGGATTAAAACAGACACTCTTGTCTCAAGTAAACACTTCTACCAGTGTACCATTTATCATAGTAGTAATAGTTCGCCCCTTTCCGAAACCAATGTTGTGCGGACGAAAGATATTTGTTTTTTCAAAATATATAATGAACCTCGATGTTATTGCCTGTCCAAATATAGGATGTCCCTAATAGGGAAATCGTTAAGATCTCTTTTTTTTTAGAATTAGAATCACTTTGTTCACTTTTAAAAGACTAGGGAAAATCCCTTGTTCCACACATTTAGCAAAAATAATAGAAAGGGATGTGCTTATTTTTTTACTTATTTGCCTCAATAAGTATGCTGCTAACCGTTATCCAGAGACAGGCATTGCTGGGAATCACTGGTGCAATCAACAGCACAGGGACCGCTTCTTTGGAGACCATGAATGCGATCATTAAGATCTGAAACCAACAACCTTGTGGCATCCCCAACACTAGGGTTGGATGGGCACACTGATACTACGGGTACGATACTGGACGGGCCATTGCTGCAAATGGCACTCCGAATTTACTGTTCCTTGATTTAGGGTGAAAAATCTTCATACAGAAGCAGAGACCGAGCACGTAGTGATATCACTGCTTTTTGATGATGGTTCACACGGATCCCAAATCCAGCCAGGCCACAGGGAGCCGGTATTGTGGACCGAGCCCTAATAAAGGTATCCTAAGCCAGGGAAGCATGCGTCGATCTTTAAGGGAGAGGTATTTCCTCTTGCAGCCTGCGCAGAAATGATTGCAAAGGTGGACTATATGAGGATAGGATATGCAAATGCCCACGGATTGTATGGCCCTCGAAAATTAACTCACTGAAAAGGTGAGAATCTCCAAACCGAAGAGAGACCAGACAGATACTAATATCACTTCTTTTCGTTCACGGACGAATCCAAACCTAGTCAGGGCACAGGAGCCGATATTTATGGACCGAACCCTAATCAGCGCAGAAATGATTGCAAACTGCAGCTGCATGCAGGAGGAAATAGGTATAATACAATAAGTAAAGTGAGAACTGAGGTACTCAATGCAGAAATATTCGGGAGAGATTATTGACCCCTCGAAGGTCTCAGTTCCACTGGGCAAGATAACTGGGCTTTAATGGACAACATCAAGTGTCGCAGTGGAAATAAGATAATTAATAGGGATGGTACAATGCCTAGCGCAAGTGCCCGGACATTAAGTGCCCACCCTAACTATAATGAATGAATGAATGAAGTATACTAATTGACAGCCAGACTGCTATCAAGGCAATCTCGAACCCTGTAACTTGGTCAAAACTAGTTAGAGACTGCAAACAATCCCTTAATACACTGGCTCGAGAGTACACGGCATTTCTGATTTCGGTGCCAGGACATGAGAATATAAAGGGCAATATCGACCAACTAGCCAAGAAGGGCTTTAGAGGACACTTCATAGGTCAAGAGCCCGCATGTGGAATTACGAAAGTATCTGCTAAAAGGGAGAGTTGGACCTGATTAGTTAAGGAAAGTACAAAGAATGGAGGTCGACTGAAGATCAACTTCATACTACTTCGTAGGGGATGCTAAATTCTCTGATAACCTACTCACACGCAGCAAAGAAAGAAGTTCAAACCATTACTAGGTTGGTAACTGGACATTGTCCCCTGAAAAAGCATCTATATAACACAAGTCGAGAACCGAACCGTGGTGCAGAAGATGCAAACTACAGGAGGAGACGAGTTTACATGTCATCTGTACATGTGAGCAATTGAAAGTACTTAGACAGAAACATTTCGGGAAGGATCTATTGGAGTCCCTCGAGGGTTCTCTAGTTTCCACTGGGCAAGATACTGGGCTTTATAGAGAACACCAAGCTGCTCGAGTGGAAGTAAGAGATGTAATGGGTACCTAGCTGAAGCGGCTGAACTATAAGTGCCCACCCTAACATCAAAAAACAAACGAGTGTGTTGAGATGTCTTACACATCGGTTGTATGTTTGTCCTTCATTTGCGTAAATATACTATCTACCTCACCAGAGCTTATTTGTTCGAAGAAGGACTGTGCATTGTCGATTACGAGACAGTGCAAAAAAGCCATCAAGGAATAACCCGGTTGTATGTCGTAGGAATATCTTCACCGATCTTGCAAAGATATCTATTCAGATGATCTGCCGATAGAGTGGAATTTGATTGAATTTTTTTGTTTGGTGGCTTAATTTTAGAGTTCAGTACTTTCCAGATTGCCCGTATTGAATATGTATTGTTAGTCTGCTTTTTTAGTTTTGTCATTTCGCCTAAATATTCATTTTTCAGGTTACTATATATATGATAACATTGATCAAGCTTAATAACTTTCATTATCACCGCCCATGCGGCTAATTTATTTTTTAGGTCCCTAACTTTCGGGTTAAGACTGGCTTTGAATTTTTTTCCTCCAGTAATTATTTTTGTCTCAGGAAAGCAATGATTAAAACAAATCATGAGATTTTGGAGGAAATTATTATACAATTTATTGGCGCAAAGATAGCTGACCCAGTTAGTTGTAATTGACTGCTCTGAATTCTCAAAGTTATTAATAATTTATTATTCCTAGTCAATTATTAACAAACTTTAAACAAAATTAATGTTATGTATTGTATGTTGGTTGCTATTTTGGTATTTTAGTCATCAACAATTGAATTATTAAAAATCCCATAAGTAAGTCAATCATTGTCGATTGCTTTCAAATATTGTTTACTCCTCAAAGGTGCTTTTTTGTAGTTTACAGTGAAAATTATAATATTTATTGAGGTCATTTACAACAATAAATTAAAAATTTAGTACGATTAAAAACAAAGGAAGAATTAATGACAGATATCTATAGGGCTTCTCTCATCTTAGTTGTAACAATCATAAAACAAGTTCATCCTTTTTTACGCAAACCCTAAATCGTCCGTAAATGGATTCTTTGCAAAATGATTGTTCTGCGTTATTAAACAACATTGCGAGAGTAGGTCTTCCCTCGCAAACAAAACGATTTATCAAAAAAAAAAATTTAAATCGTTAAGGAGAACATTTTGCTTGCTTGGAACCGTTCCAAATTAAAAATTAATTCTCTTATTTACAGATGTTGTAACTGAATATTTCATCCATTTCAACCTTTTTTCTTTATCTGCCGGCATCTATCTATTTTATTTTACTTACCTATCTAATGAAACAGCAATGAGACTGTAGACGGAGGCAGCCACCGAAACGCCCTGTATATACGGTACAGTCTTGCACATCCACCAGCCAAGCACCCAAGCTGTAACAGACACAGAGAAAACGAGCCATAAGAACGGTCATCAAACGAAACGGAAGAGCTCTACAGACAATGGTGTGTCCGGTAGAGCAACGATAATCGGGTATTCGGGAGTAAAATACTGTTGCAATAGATTAGCGTTATTGAATCTGTTAAGGAAGGTCAGATGTGACCTCTGTCACAACCAGTGGCCCTGGTAATAAATTGCAGATATTTGCATTCTACATTCAATTAAGCGCAGAATCTTTCCGACAATGCGATCAAATCATGAGCGTAATCGGATATTCATGGGACCACTATAATAAGCGGTATTTGTAGTTGTAGTTGTACTACAAGCGATCGATTATGGTACACAACAGCAGTAGCTGATTTAAATCATGTATTAGTGAAGAATTCAGTGTGTGTAACTATCCTTTATATTTCATATACTAAAGTTAATTTTTAATAATAATTGGTAGGTACTTTGACAAGATCTATTAAACACCGAATTGATCATATAAGCTGTTATTTTATAGATAGCGTTGTTGACGCATGTGCAAGTTCGACAACCAGCATTGCTAGTAGCATGCGAAGCGGCTATCCGAATTGTATTGGGTCTATTCTCTAACGTAAAAGAGAAAATTTGGGCGAAATCCATCGTTAATAGATAAAAAATAAATGAAATATTACGTGATAGTGTTGATGTAATGGTTAATCGATACCAGTGAAGCAATTTTCCGCATTTTAATAGAGATATAGTTAACCTAACCTCACTTTTTTTAAGGTAAAATAACTTTTTCTCCATACAAGTTAAAAGATATTAATTATAATATGAATTATATTATTTTCGATTTACGTTTGTATAAATATGTATGACTGTTAGAATCTTATCTTAAAAGTTCGTAAAGGTCGCTCTAACTAAAGAAAGTCATGACGTGTTTTATTTTTTTAATTTACAGTGACTTTAATACCAAAACAAATCTGATGAAAAGATTCCGCGACGTCATGGACGACGAACTCAGCCTATGTAAGAAGGTTAATTTAGTAGAAACTAGTCGCGTGGTAAACGACATCGCTTTGAACGTTTCAAACTGTAATAAAACGTCAAGATCCGACCTGGTGCAATTAGCAACGGAAATTCAAAGGGCGGACACGTTCGTACACGCCAACGCTTGCAATAAATTGCAAATCATCGCCCAACAAATACGTTTCCTGCACACACAAGCCGAGCGCATCTTGTTGGAAGCAAAGACGAATACGGATCTGCATCACGCGGCTTGTAATTTCGTAAAAACTCCCGGCAACGTGTATCACCTCTACAAACGGCCCAGTGGGCAACAGTACTTAGGTATGTTATCTCCTGAGGAATGGCAAAGTCCGCATGAATTTTTGGGAAGCTTTCGTTTGGAAAACGATCAATCTTGGACGCCTGCTCATCGTATACCAGAGAAGGATAATCAACTTAGTGCTTTCAATAAAGTATTGGCTCATAGTGATGGTGTTTGTGCTTATAAGAGTATACAAAATGTAGAGAATATGGAAATGTAAATCACAAAAGAAAATGAAAATTTTATTTTATTTAATTTTGATGCTGATGCTTAGAACAGCCTAAAAGAAAAGAAAGTTACCTGTTTAATTAGGATTAAACACTGCAGCTTTAAGAATTTATTAATTTGGAAAGATGTTAAAATATTATGTACATGGATACAGGCCTAATAAAATATGATTTTTCCATAATTAGATTGATTTTACAATATATATTTCTTTCCCTTATGTTGTCAAATTAGTATAAATACATATTTACCCTAAATAAATCATGTTGATTTCACAGTATTAGAAATATTCCTACGAAGATTACCCATTTTGGGTGTTTGTGTAATTGTTTTCATGGTTCTAAAATGATTTTTATATATTAAAACAATAATCTTTTACACTCTTCGAAGTTTATTCACCATAAAAGAAGCTGCAATAGAAGCACATGCTGATGCAATAAATTAAGATTATTTAGTAAATTACCATTTAAAATGTATTTAAGACATAAGTATCATTTTCTATTCATTCTGCTTTGATTGTGCTGCTGCATCCAGTTTCTATCTTTTATGATATCGTAAATTTATTTGGAGTTACCATTTGTAAATAAACTTTATTCAATCGACAGATAATACTGCATATTGTAATAATTTCAAGAGACAACAAATATGCACCTAATTGAAATGTTTTGAAGCTATAAAATTAGTTACTTCCGCTCATTTTTGCCAATCACAGATCCTTAAGGTGTGTTCAGCGTAATTCACATTAATTAACTTTCAAAATGAAGTACAAAAAAATGATAGATGTACCGTCAATACGGGTGACTCAAGTCCAGTTTTCATATAAAATTGATTATAACTTATTTGCATCGCAATTAATAGGCTTGCAAAAATCACCTGCTTATGCAAAATAGGTTTCTCTGTCATTAAAAGTGGTAACTGCAAATTAATGAGGAAGCATTTGAAAAAAAAAATGAGTGTCTCAAGTCACCCTACTTTTTGGGTTGCTTGAGACACTCCATTCATTCCCATGTGTAATTCAATTCTGTATTAATGATGGTTGATTTGAGACAGCTACATTGTTTTTTTTTAAATATTGATTGTTAATATGTAAAAGTAATGAAAACGTTCTAAACAAAAAAAAAACATTCTTCGACAAATTATACGTGGAGCACACTTAAATAATTGCTTTCAAAAACCATGGGTAACTCTTCTATCTTTATTTCAGTCAAAGCATTTTGCAAAAGTCTTCTCGGGAGTAGTCGCGATGTTGCATGCTTAAGGTCCTGCGGTACTTGACGTCCTCTCGAGTCACCCTGAAACTGACATTCACACACTGCAATAGTTATTTTACCGCCAACGACATGTGAACCTAATTTGAGGTTAAGTTATCTGCAAGTTGAATGCTTGAAGAATCAAGTACAACCATTACCGCCCCATAATTTATTATTGATCAACAGAGGTCGGGCAAATTATTATATAGAAGGCAATTATGTGTCTCAAGTCACCTCCCTGAGCTCACCCATATTGACCGTACTCTAATAGAAGTATATCCAACCCTATACTCACACTGTGAAGAAAAAGAAGTTACCAAATCTTGGATATCCTTGGATAAGTATGAAATGTATCATGTCAAAGACAATCATCTCTTCCATATAATTAGTATACATTAAACTGATAGATCTAACAAATTTAAATATTACTCAGAAGTCATTTAAAAGACGGCAATACCAACTAATGCAGGATAATGATATGTTTTAGCCTTCCAAGCGCTTTTAATCGCTTCTAGAGCCCGCTGGATTGATCTAACCACGATGACAAATTTGCAGCCACCATTATTAACCTTGCTTGCTTCTTTTTTAGCTTCAATATCACAAATATTCGATAGAGTTTCTTATTGTTGATCTAATTCTGTTAAGATTTAGTGCTTTAATGAAGTAAATTTTAATCAAATGCCATGGTTGATCGGTTGTGATCTTAAGTATCGTTTTCTGCAAAACTTGTAGGCGAATACAGCAATTTTTTTATCTCATTGCTCCAATTTGGGTTTGTTTTTATGTGTTTTTGTGTATGTTCTTTCAACAATCAGCCTCAATTAATTCGTTAAGTATCTTTTAGAAGAGTTTTCACGTCACTTTTTTGATAATCTTGAACAGAGTACGATGAACATAAAGAAATCATCAAAACTGCATGCTTTAATAGATATTTGAAGGACATTGTTCCTAATACTGCTAGGAAACAAAAATAAAATAAGTATCAGAAATATAAATACGCTAGAAATCAGTGGCAAAAGGAATGAAAAGTTCAGCGTGCAATAGCCTTACATGTATTTTAAACCCTAAAGCTCAAGTAAATAGCTTGAAAAAAAATTTATTTATTTATAAAATATTCCGGTAAAGATTATTATTATTATTAAATATATACTGGGCAAACTTAAATTTACAATGTACCATGGTGGAACAGCAACCTTGAAGAAAACATCGGTCTAGGGCGAATATAGAAAGACCCTTAATGATTTTAACAAAGCTTGGAGGGATTTAAAGAGAGAATCCTGGATGAGGCACTGTGATGACACTGAACAAGCTCCGGAATGTGCCAGACTCACTAGGATATTATCCAAAGAACCTCACAACAACTCAATACATACTTTGAAAATAGACGGAAGCCATACTAAAACAGAAAGTCAGACCATAAGAGAACTCTTTCGGATTTGCTTTCCGGGATCTAGAATTACCTATTCATCACTGCAAGATTGCAATAAGGCAGAACTGGAGACAGGCATCTATGGAGTACTAGCAGGTAGCAAGAAAGTAGTGGATGTGGAAAAAGTGAAGTTGGCAACTCATTCAAATCATATAAATCGGCAAGATCAGATGGCATTTATTGTTGTAGTATGTTACTCAGGGGAAGTCTGGGATTGGGATACATACCAATGGTCTGGATACTGATCAGAGTCAATTTTATTCGAATACCTGAAAAAACTGGACAGGATGGAGCAAAGTCGCTGAGATCAATAAGTCTGGCATCATTTCTGCTGAAGACTCTTGTAGATAGACATATAAGGGATGTATGCGTATCAAGCAGGAAAATCTACAGAGACACCCTTATATGAGCTCGTACAGAGAGATGACCATGCCCTACAAACTAAAAAAGTGCTTTTATGCACTTTTCTGGATGTAGAAGGTGGATTGAATAATAGTTCCGCAACAACAATCTCCAAAGTATCTAGGAATTGATAGAAAAAGTTTCTTAAAGGGAGACCAGTTTACAAAACCATAATAGGAGAGACACTGATGGTAGTGGTCAAAAGAAAATGTCCACAGAGTTGGAACTACCTTTTGCTACATAGATATCACGATTTTCAATACATATGGACATATGTATCTTAGGTGTTTTGGTTAATTTTACGCAATTTGGCCAATCTTACGATGGCGTTTACATTTTGATTTTAGACAAAATTTCTTACTGGAAGCTTTGATATTGCTTGTGTTAGATTATTTTAACATAAAATGTGCACCACCAACTATTTTTTTTTTAGTTAATTAGTTGGTTGCCTTATTTGTTGCTCTTTGTATAAAACGAAAGGACATAAAATTCCATTTAAGCTTTATTTTCAAAAGAACAAAACAAGAAGCAAAGATAATTCCTCAGACCTTCCACGCTAACGAATTCAAACAAAATCCAAAGAAGAAATCGGCACAGTTCTCCTAATTTACCCGCATTACTCCCACGCGGATGCAGCTCGCCTAAATGAACCTCTCGTTGAACGATTGCGGCAGTTATATTTCCTTATTACACTCAGCAACATACTTGCTGAAAGGCGAGCAGGGCAAGAGAAGACGAGTCGTTTGCAACCGCGAACCCCGAGAATGCCCTTTTTAAAGCACTCCGCCCACGGGCAGGCCGCGGTAGCTATTATAATTAAAATCCGCCGTTTCGGCTGTTGGCGCATTTCTTTTTTTAATAGGAAGGAAGAAGAGAGAATCCCCATCCTCGCTCGCAGCGCGCAGCATTGACCCACATTACCCTCTTCCTTCTTTCTTCTCGCGATCTTTCCGCCGTTTTCGCGAAGGAGTAGAAGAAGCACCCGCCTAAAACCGGGTCGTATGCTGATTCGATCTCGCGACCTTTGCCAGGACCTCTCTTTATTATCTATTTATTTATATCCGGTTTCGTAGTTTCCGCCCGGGTTTTGTTATGCAAAATCTGCATCCTATTGCATCTAGAAACGGCCGTCGGATTAGGCGAAAGTCTCGGAGGGGTCTAAAGCATGCCTTATCTACCTTATTAAAAGCAGGAAGAGGCGAATATACGTATTCTTAATTAATTCCGTTATCGAAAAGAAGCGTTAGGTTATTAAAGGGCACCTACTAGCTTGTCGCATTCATCATTCCCTAGGTGATTCATTTCTACGTTGGCGCGGACGATGTAAATCTATTGGTAAACAGAAATATAGTATTAGCGTCGCCTCTGGCTGGAATTGGATCTCATGAATATGAAATTGATAGCACTGCAGTCGTCAGGTGCAACAGACTTTGATTTAATTGAAATCGCAAATGCAGCTGGCGTAGATGAAATATATTTGTAAAGTTCCTTTTTTCAAGCGTTTTGAACTCCAATATTCCTATATAATACTACAAAACTAAGCAAAACACCAATCTGGATTGCGGTTCGGAACAGATTTCTCATAAAGGAATGGTGTCCAAGTTCTCCTGGGAGCTATTGTCACTTGCATTAGATATAGCTAATAATGTGTTTACCCATTCAAGGAAATGAAGAAGCAAACTCCGCTTGTCTGCAACGGAATTGCCAGAAAGACCTCAATTTGCCAATAACTTGATGTGAGCTGCACAACTTCTGCAGAACATATTCTAATTAACAATTGCCCTAGATTGGTACATGCAAATTCACCATTTTTGGAGTTATAGACTCCTGTCTATAATCCTGCAATCGTTGCAGAGTATGATATTTGCGAATATGTTACATCCTCGCATTGACACTTAGCCCATTGTATTGGTTTGGTATGGTAAACCACTAAGTGGGCTTAATTTCTGGTACATTATCTGAATAAGACTAGAGTTAACTAGACCTTTTGTAACTATTTCTCCGGAAGTATTATCCTAGAAATTAAAAAAAATATCAATTTTTCCTATGTTCTCATTTTTGGGGGTCCAAGTGATCTGGTTCCTGGCTTCTTGTTCATTGATCATCTCATTGTCGTTAATGTGAGAGTGTCCTAACACCCAAACCAGAATAACTTTTTTTATCATAGCCATACACACCACATCAGTCAAACGTTCTCATGTCAGCTTGGATTCAAGACTAATTACTTTTCATAGCTATAACTAATATTTCTGAGTTTGCCCCAAAAGCTGTTGAGAATCAGCAGTTCGAACCAATAACTCTGACCCGCAATTCTTATTTTATTTTAATTCCGACTCTGTGCCATACTAGAAATTCCTTTTTAAATTTTGTTCTTTCCAAGCTTCACTTTTAACGGTGTCGATTCAACATCTTAAATCGGCACTTAAAGTTAAATCTTATGAACATTACATCTGCTAACACCTCTAATTATCCCACCTTATTACTGAGGTATTTAAATAGTCAGGTGTCGTATTAGGTCGCACTGATAATCTTGGTCGTGGTACCAAGTCATTTTTTCAACTTGTAGCTGTAAAATGCAATATTTCTCCACTTCCAAAACAGCAGATGAATATTCTCTGAATGTGAGGCATAATGCTAGTTGATAATGCGTGGTTGATCATTAGTTACGATATAGTCAATAAAACATCTTCTGTTTGTCCTCAAGCTTTTCCAAAACGTTGTTGGTAAGGCAAATATCCCAAGGAAGTATCATATATTTAATCATATTGGAGCATTCCAGTTGGTCGGACTTTATACTGGTCTTGGGCAAGGTAAGAGAAGCAAATACTTTTTTTTTTATAATGACTAGGCATTAGACATACTCGTGTTTTGTCGACTCTTGGCAGTTAGCAACACAAACCTCCTCTCATGAGGCTAATAAACAGAAGTGGTATAGTTGTTGTGCAAAAAGTATTTACTTCCCGTATCTTGCTTACGGCTACTCTATATGAGATACATCATAATTCTAACGGTTTTTAAAACAACTAAACACTTGATGTTATTGCAAAATTGGGACTTCGTCAAAGATTTGATAAACTACACACTACTTCATTATACACTTGTTATCGTAACGTAAAAGTAGGTAGATACTGCAGTGTTCTGTTTAATATATTTTAATTATAAATAATAGAAATCAAATATTTGGTTTTAATTTTCCAAATTCATAAAATTATGTTCATGTTTGGAATTTGTATTTTTTTTAATAGTCTTTAATAATATGGATTCTAATAATGATCTAATGATTTGGTAAAATTGTCAAATTGACAATTTTCGGAAAGTAATCATTTAGAAGACTGTTTTGAAAATCATTGGTTGTTGGGAAAGGTTTGTTTATAATTAATTAAAAAAAAAAGAATTTTTATGATAGAAGTCAAAAGTATTCAAACTTACTAAGAAGTTTCTTCAAGAAGAATAGATGCAAACCATCTTAAGAGAGTAATCGTAAACCAAGGAACTATCTGGAAAATAGAAATGGAAAATTGGAACTGATTTGGATGGTGAATTGTATTTTCTGGTGGTCCTAAGTGTGAATTCGACTTTGGAAGATGGAATTAATCAAGATTGGATTATTCTTTATAATTGGGCAGGAAATTGAAGAAAGGATAGTATCAGCAATAGAAGAGGAAAGATAATATAAGGAATATTTACATTGGAAGATAAAATGAAGTTGGTCTTGTTATGTAATCACTAAGTTAATTCTATTTTTGCTAAATATTAAAACAGTTCCGAAATAGCCTATACTATTTTAAACTAAGAACTCACATAGCGTCAAGTGACATAAGTCAAATTGATACATAATACATCATTGTGGTCTACTTATACACCGAGGACATAAATTGTGCCTTCCCCCCCCCCCCCTGCATAACTTTTCAAAGGAGTGTGATAGAGCAATGAAACAAAAACGAGGTGAAATTAGACAATTTGTGACTTTTTGCCTATAGGGATACGCACATGGGGTTCTGGTGTAAAATAGAGGGCGTAGCTATCCTTAAAATTTTAAATGGGAAATAATTTCATATAGAAGCTCATTTGGAAGATATTTCTATTACTTTTATAGCAATGCAAACAGTTTTACGATTTTCAAAATTTTTACCAACTTATCCAAGGTTAATTATTGGGGTACCTACGTTACTTTTTCGATAACCCTCGTATTCGCTTTTTGAATATAGTGTACATAAACCTGTAATTACAGTAATCTGTAACATAGACACCCACTCACATAACATATACACTGACAGATACGACACTTTTGCTAAAGTTTGCAAAAACGTCATATTGTAAAATATGTCATATTTTACAGCAATCGCTTCCTAAGTCACATAAACCACAACATGAATACGAGGGCTATCGAAAAAGTAACGTATTGCTGTGAACTGATGGTACCAGCATATATGAAAAGTGAAATTAAAAAAAAATTAAATCAACTAGCTCAGTGGATAATAATATTAAAAGGGCGCAAAAGACTAACTACTTTCAGGGTTACTTTCGCAATTAAACTAATCTTGAAAAGTAAAATGTGGGCGCAAGTAAATTGACTATCTTTAATTATTAAAATTGCAAAGGTTGAATTCAAAATAAAAGAATAGAAATTTAGAATGACATTTACAATCATTAAATTTTATTTTTTAAAAAAAAAGAAAAAAAAACATTGTTACAAATTGCAGTAAAAAAATAAACCTTGGACTTAAGGTCCTGGACGAAATAAAAAACTGCAGGAATCTACAATTAACAAGGACAATGCAAGTCCTTCAACAAACAAAAAACAGATTTGTTCTAGAAAAAAACTCCATTTTACAAAAAAATCCACGTGGTTACAAAATTACAATAACTGATCTTATATCCAATATGTGCACAACTAAACACAACAGCAATTATTAATTATAAGAGTTCCTTGAAAGCTGATAAAATTCAAATAAAACGAACTACATATTAAATAAAAATGAATTTACCAAAAAATGGCATCAAAGAAATTAAACACATGTACTTACGGTATCTTTCAAAGAACTACCTTTAAGAGGCCCATACATCGCGTACATATAACAATTTACAATTGCGTGCCAAGGCGGCGCATGAAGTACAAAGAAAATCTCTTGAATATCACAATGAACTATATACACTACTGGTAAATGCAAAATGTACAACAGACTGAATTTAAATTTAAACAGAACAATTAAAATAATTCCAATAAACAAATCAATTAACAAAATCTTTTCAAAATAAAATATTAAAACTGTGGAAACTCTATCATTGTTTTGATACAGATGATTTGGAATAAATAAAAACACAAAATTGAATTTCCGGAAACCCGGGTGCCATACCACAGCAGTATGTACTCCAATAATTAATCTTGGATAAGTTGGTGAAAATTTTGAAAATCGTAAAACTGTTTGCATTGCCATAAAAGTAATAGAAATATATTCCAAATGAGCTTCTAAATGATATTACTTCCCATTTAAAATTTTAAAGATGGCTACGCCCTCTATTTTACATCAGAAGCCATGTGCGTATATCTATAGGCAAAAAATCACAAATTATCTCTAATTTCACTTTGTTTTTGTTTCATTGCTCTTCTATCTCATACCATTCAAAAGTTATCAGGAGGGAGGGGGGAAGGGGACAATGTACGACCTCACTGTATAAAATTTTGTGAACAATTAATCCTCGTAAGTTGGAAGTCTTCACGGGATGACGTAGATAAATTAAACCTTGGAAATATAACATCTGGAAAATTTCTCCAATTTTTTTTTACCTGCATCCACAAATTCCTCCCGAAAATGTAGATTTATTAATCACATAACAGTAAAATCCCGACTGGAAGTTATTTCATTACTGCAAATTACCGGAAGTGTATAAAAGCAAACTGGCGTATGCTGCGTTGCACCGAACACTCGCTTGGTTTTGGTTTCCCACGTAATCGTTATTATTTCCAGGTAACGTTGATATCCACGATTCGTAATTAGCAATTAGTAATGGTAGTACTGCACCGTAGTTGTAGTGGTGAGTGCTAACGGTATACTAACAAGATTGTGCCGTTTCCCAACTACGTATGCATGTACCGGCTATGTATGTATGTACATAGGAGGATATTAAATTACGATCGGTGCTTCGAATTGGATAGAAAGCATTGGCTGGCTGTCGCTGCCAGGGTGGAAGCTGCAGTACGAGGCGTGACATTCCAAATTGGTGCGATGTTATTTTATGGTTGCTAGGTCTGAACTTAATAACTAGTATAGTTTGGAGATTAGCGTTTTGTTAGTGGTTGCTTATGTGTTTATGAAGGCGTTTCGAGAAATAAGTAATACTGACGACGTATTATAACAATTATTGGTATATCTGGTAATTAAATATTACAGGATCGAATACGCTTACGTTGATGAATTGCAATGATAACGACTAACAAAAAACTGGAATTTCGAGGAAAGACTACTAAGGACCAAAAATACCACGTAATAATTTATTAAGGACCGCACTCAACCTGGGAAGAGGTAATATTACTATGACAGAAAACAGTGGTAACGTAATGTTTTGATATTTAGATTGATATTAGATTGAGAGTTCAATCGTATTTATCGTACAGTAAAGATAGCGCTCCATATTTTCAATATTTTTCTCGAGCTTAGTGAGTTTCTTTTGTGTTGTGTTATATCATCGGAATCTTTACGATTTCCTTTATCTGATCATGCTGCCGAATAGTGTGTAGCACTGCAATTGTTTAATTAATCTATTAATTTATTTGAGTACTGTTTGGCTACGGATTCGATTTCTTTTGTGCGGGACCGTTTTTCGACGGATCGTTTTCCTATAGTTCTTTTATACCGCACCGAACCTCCTTTTCTTGTGCACTGGTCACTTGGATGTAAAGAAATTGTGACTATATAATCGATATACAGTATGTCATCGAAGATGCTGTCGTGCGAGTGCGGCTGTGGAGCTGCGGATGAAGAGCATAAGATGGTTGAGTGCGTGGTATGCAAAAATCCTTTCAGACATACATGTGTGGACCTAACAGCTACGGAAGTTCGAACATTAAAAACTAAAAAGGGGCTCTCCTGGACCTGTAAATCTTGCAGTGAGTTGGGAAGTTCCATTAATGAACTAAAGGCTGCCATACTCAGCTTAAAAAAAGAACTTCAGTCTGAAAGAACTGAGCTTATTAATGACTCATTATTTGAGGATATTATATTGGAGTTGGAGGAGAGAAATAAACGCAAGCATAATTTGGTTATATTTAATTGCCCAGAACCGACATCTGGTAAAACTGATGAGCGACGTGAGCAAGATATTTCCATAGCTCGCGAGATTATTCATATGGTTCCTACTAATATCGTCCTGACGAACATGGAAGTATTCCGAGTTGGTCGTAATTTCGGTGCAGGGGATAGTCCGCGTCCATTGAAGATTAAATTGCAGGACACTCGGGACCTCCACAAAATAATAAAAAGCGCAAATACTATCAAGGAAAATCCGCGCTTCCAGAATATATCCATTTCGCTTGATCGTACCCCTCGCCAGACTCAATACTATAAGAAAATAAAATCTGAACTGCAAGCTCGTACTTCTTCAGGAGAAGAAAACTTAAAGTTGAAGTACAAGCGAGGTGTACCAACAATTGTCACCGCACCTTTAAACTAATCAGGCCCGACAGTGTAATCAATAACAATGGTAGTGTGGTGCATTTATGTTACCAAAATGTTCGTGGACTTAGAACAAAAACTGATTCCTTCTATTCTAACGTTTGTGAACTTGATTTTGACTTTGTATGCCTTACCGAAACGTGGCTATCGGAGGATCTACTTACGAACGAGTTGTTGCTAAGATGCGTGGTAATGGTGTTCTTTTCGCTTATAAGTCTCATTTTAAGGTTCAAAATTTAGATTCTAATTACATTTAAAATGCTATTCCTAAAATTGATGTAATCGCCTGTAAAGTATGCTTAGATAACTGTAAAATCTGCATGTTCGTTGTTTATGCTCCATCTAATATTAGTACTACCACATTTGAACTATTCATGAGCGAGTTGGAGTTACTAAACATAGAGCATGGGGATAAAATACTTATTTTGGGCGATTTTAATGTACCCCAGTATGTTAACAACGACTTTGGAGACAGTAAGACTCAAATCATAAATAACCTCATGTGTTTTCTTAATTTGCAGCAAATGAATGCCGAGTTAAACTGTAACAATAGATTACTTGACTTAATATTAACTAATATTGAATCTGTAGTTACTCAAAAACACGAATGCCCACTAGTTGCTGAGGATAAGTTTCATCCGGCTCTAGATATCTCTATCTACTGGCGTTCTGAGCATAGCACTCTACTGTCACCTAACCGTACTAGGAGAATATACAATTTCAATTCGGCTAATTATGTTGGTCTCTATAACGCCCTATTAAGCACCAACTGGTCTTTTCTTTACTCAATAAAAAATGTGAATGATGCGTGTAATGCCTTCTACAGAAAAATTTACAGTCTTTTCGATACATTTGTACCACTTAAAATTAGTTATTGTTCGCCTTTTCCTGTTTGGTTTACTAAAGACCATATTCACAATATTAAACTTAAGAACAAATATCACGCTAGATATGCCAGATTCAAACACCCCAATGATCTTCACAGATTTAAAGAACTTCGCCTAATCGTTAAGAGAGATTTCCCACCAACTCTACCACAATTATTAGATAGAGTCCAATACGAGGTGAGGGAGAATCCTAAGCAATTGGTCCTTTATAGCATCTAAGAAAGCTTCATCCGGAATACCGGATACTATCTCTAATGCGAACGGGGACACAATGTCAACGCAAATGCAATTGTGGAGGGTTTTCAGAAGTTTTTTGGTTCGGTGTACTCTTCTGACTCTCTACTGCTCCAACATCGAATTTGTCTCTACATGGTCCAAATATAAACATAACAGCTGTAATTGAATCGGACGTGTATCTCTTTTGAAATCTTTTAAAAAATACAAATATCGTGGGCGACGACAACATACCCAGCTTCCTGGTTCGTGACTGTGCGCAGGTATTTACTACACCTCTTCATTATATATTTAATTTGTCGCTAGCAACATCAACTTTTCGGACTGTTGGAAGATTACGAGACTAATCCCAATTCACAAGAAGGGTGACACTTCAGTTGTTGAGAATTACAGACCCATTGCTATTATAAATAATTTTGCCAAAGTCTTTGAAAAGTGTTTGTACAAATATATTTATCCATATTTCAAACTTATTCTATCTGACGATCAACATGGGTTTGTTAACAATCGTTCCACCGTGACTAACTTAGCCACCTTATCCCACTTTGTATCCGAGCAAATGGATAACAATGAGCAAGTCGATGTCATCTACACTGATTTTGCCAAGGCTTTTGACCGTATAGATCATAAAATTTTACTTTTACTTTTATCGGGACAATGTATGACATGAGCTCCAGCAGGAGCAGACAACAAAAGCGATTCTCAAACGTTTCATCAAAAATCTGTCACACATCTTCTTCCTTCTCATACTCAAAGAAAGCATATCATGTCTTGGTAGAAATTCATCCTACGAGATACCCCTTTCTGGATATATTCAATCCAGTTTGAAAGAAAGATATTTAAAAAACTTTGAGCGAATATGATCCAGATGCATGATGTTCGAAGAATACAAAGGATACCAAATTAAGCATGCTTATTCTATTTTGTTTATTATATAGGCTAAATAAATGGTTTTGAGTATTGCAACGCTAGTGAAATATTTTGACATTCGCATTAGAAACGCTAGCGCCTTATATGCATTGGAGCATACATGTGAGTAGGTTATTGTGACTTGAGGGTGAGGCCAGATTCAAACACCACACCAAGATCCTTAATCTCTGAAACTGATCTTAACTCACTGCCATTAATTTGACAAGATGTAATAGAAGTTTGAGGGTGATCGTGTATGTCACAACACAACACTTTTTGATATTTAAGTTTATATGTGTCACACTATAGATGGAGTATGTTTAAGGTTGCATTGTAGGTTGTCTTCATATGTAGCAGAGGTAATCTCAAAAAAATCTTGATGTCATCAGCCTATCCAAGAGTCGGACAATCAGTTTTTAATAGTAACTCATCATTTATGAATAACACAAACGATATAGGCCAAAGGTTTGATCCTTGAAGTCCGCCAGAAATCAGAAAGAAGTCGTCCGATGCATAACCACTGTCACATAACATTCTCTTTGTGCTAGGTAAAATCTAAGAAGGTTTAGGAAGAGGGAACACATTCAAAAGAAATTGATTTGCATAGTAGAATTTCATGATCAATGGAGTGAAAAGCTTTTGACAAGTTAGTGTGCATTACAACAACACTTTCCCCACATACTATGCAATGTAGCCGAATTTGTGACCGTTCAGTGACCAGAAATGAAAGCATGTTGGTCAGTTGATATGAAAGAACGAGTGTTGCTGTATATAGCTTTCTACAAAACTTTCTCATAAACTTCAGAGAGTTTGGAGATAATAGGTCCGTAGTTGAATAGTAATAGTAATAGATCAAATGTAACTAAGCACCTTGTGAATCTTATATTCCTCAATCAAATCGAGAGCCGTACAGAAATATTTTCGAATAAAAGTTATGGAATAAGATGATTTTGCAACTAAATCCCAGTATCAATACACAAATAATTATGTTAAAACGGATGGGAGACGTACTTTACAGCATTGCCATAGAAAAATAAAAGGATGTTTCTCGATACTTTTATTTTGTTAAATTGTGCTGTAGTTGCTAAATCAAGCACAAAGTTGGAACCACGTGCAAACTTGTGATTAAAAATCCGAACTCAATATGCTCCAGAACAAACAATTTATCAGACAACAAGAAAAGGTTATTTTGTCATCTACAAATTTTTGAAATTGTATAGTCTATACCTACTGGTTAATGTTCTAATGTTCAATTGTTTTTCGCACTTAATTTGAGACTTAGTTTAAATTTGCGAATTAATATTAAAATTTGTCTAAGAAATAATACTTGTACTTCTGGGCAATAGATAGTGGTTTGGTATTTTCTGCAGAACTTGTTTTCTAATAACAACATATTTAAAAAGATTATGATGATTGCCTGAAAAAATAATTAAACTGCTGGTTAAAGTTGTTTTATGGGCACCAAGAATTTCATCTTATCATACATCAACATACTCCCTCTTTTGCATTTTTTTTTAGGTTTTCTGATATGACCAAAGTCACTTCAATTTCATACCAAAGGAACCATTTGAAGCATAGAATATGAAAATTGCGTCGAAAACCAGATATCTCTAGTTTTGTCGCAAAAATGCTCCAAAACTCCTCCTTTGCATTTTTTTGGGCCTTTTTTGAATATGACCAAAATCACTTGAATTTTACACCAAAGAGGCCGTTGTAAAGCGTGGAACCAGATATCTATAACGACAATAGAAATATGAACTAAAACAAACATCTTCTTCAATGAAGATTCGTATAGCACATTTTAGTTGCTGAAAAATATTTATAAGTAATTTTATTTAGTGAAAACCGCCCACATTCTTTCAAAAGAAAATTTTCCATTTCCAGTTAAGTCTTGTAACATTTTAACTATTTTCGTGATCTTAAATTTTTACGTGATAAACGTAGAAAAATAAACACATATACCGAATTCCTCTTCTCATGTTTGCCCGGCATTAGAACATGACAGAGAGGTTGTCCACAACTCCCTCCTTTGTCCTGTTCTCTTTAGATTTGTTTACGCAGTGCCTGGTTTTGTGGCACAAACAACACGAGACGTTGTTACGCATTTGCGTAGACGTAAACAAGGATTATCTGGTTGCGTTAAATTATGTGGAAAATTCAAGGTGACTGTTAGTTTCTTTCATTACAACATTTACATAAATATCTACGATTTGGTACTGTCGCAAATAAATTTAATATATGGGAGCATGCAGTTCAATAATTCAACGTTGGTTATACAATAAACAGTTTACTTTAGGTAGTATTGGTTAATTTGTAGATTCCATCACCAAAACTAATTACCATCAGCAATCCATTATAATTTATCAGGATATCGGATACCCTTATCGTTCACTTGTTTTCATAGATCTGTCAAATAGATCTTGCAGTTTCGTGCATGCTCATAACATGAATGAAATTTGCCGCTCGCTAGATTAACTGGATGATATAGCGATCGTACGATATAGTTCAGTGAATTAATAATCAATACTGCAATTTTATTATAAACTATTACAAGAAAAATAATGATCTCTATTCTACATTTCTACCTATCAACAGCATATTCAGTTTATTCGTGAAATAGTCACCCGCCATATCAAGACAAAGCAAAATCAGTCGATATTACCAATTAAATAACAGACTCTCGAAGCATCCACTGTAATTTAATACCATTCCTCAATGATGCTATGTTTAATAAATTCGCCATCAGGCTTACCAACCAAGTTTGTCGTTAAAGTACGTCTTTGGAGCTATAAACGCGCGATTGAGGAATATTAATGCTGACGTATCCAAAACTTGGGAGCTCATAATAGGAATACAGTGCGATTATGACGTCAAAACAGTGTATGAAGCTCATAAACGGTTTAGCGATAATTGGATTCTTATAGTGAAGAATAATGCAGGGTGAGTACTTTAATTAGACTTATTATGGAAGGAGGTAATTCTTGTGACGGAGCTTACTAATTGTAAATATACAAATTTAGTTCGTAATCTTCGTTCAATTCGGTTGTCGAGGAATCGATCTTGATTGAATTATTTATTAGAATTTAAGTAAAGTAGATGGCAGATATCAACTAACAAGTTTTTATAGCTATATTTTCGTATTGTAGAACATGATGTGAATGTAATATATATAAACAGAAACATTAGTTAGCGAAAGCAAACACCATGAGCAAACTGAATACTGAAATAAATGGAATACAAAACGAACAATAGGAGTCCTCTCATGAAATATAGAAGTTAATTCTTTTCTTAGAGTATCATTACAACTTTTCAATCTTATGGAATACTTCGTTAGTTATGGTTTATTGATTTTAGAAGGGCATTCCTCATTATTCTTTCCGATGTAGTGGTTGTTTTAGAATTATGTTCATCTGACTGTTGAATTGGAGTCCATGTTGTTATATCCATACCCTGTGCAATCCTTAATGGCTTTCAAAATTTTGACCACAATTCTCTCAATTTTTCCGTTTTCTTGTCCATTTTCTTTGAATATTATAGAGGCCTTTAAGCAAGTTATGCTGAGGTCTACTGCCCAAGCACACTATACCAATACTAATTTTTAAATTTCTACTTTCCCACAAATCTTTTTGTGTTCTTCTGTGTCTGCTCTTAATTGTCTGCCCATTTCACCAATTAAATAGTGTTCAATGTTATAGAGGCTTTCCCATCCGTTAGTTTATGTTATCCAGTTTTGTTCTAGTTAAATAAGATGTTGTTGCTGTATTGGTTCCCTATTCTTGTGATATATGCTTTATACGGGGAACTGTGGTGGCACTGCTTTCTTGTTTAATTGCAAGTGTACCTATATCTTGTATTTTGTATAACATATCTTTCTGGTCTCCATTTTTTCTAGGTACATCAGTTGTTATTCTAATTTTGTTGTTTATATCAGTTAAATCTAAACATTTGTCGTGCAGGTACCTTGCTATCTCATTTCTTATGTATTGTGCTTGAATGAATTGGTAACATAGATATTGTATTGCTTTTTTTTATCCAATAGCTAGCCAGAACTTAAAGCGATTAGTTGTATAAATGTTGACTATTAGCTGGTTTGGGACTGCATAAGCGCCCCTCAATGAGATGAGTACCCAAAGGAAATAACAGTGTTCTCAGCTATTCAGGCGTGAAGCATGAGTCGATCTGGTCAGATGAGATTCGCCAAGATCATCTGTTGGAGCTGGCCCTCTTCCTTTGGCATTGCCAAACAGAAAATTAAAGAGTCCAACAATGAACGAATACATAATGAATCTAGGGAGTGGTAGCAAAAATCACTAAAGATAGAGATAGACATGAGAGATCCTAAAAGAACAGAGGACTGAATTGACTAAAGACTGAGTGAAGACAGGAAGACTGTCAAAATAGCAGTAGGTTTATTGACCGGTCATTGTAGACTAAATAGGCATATGTATAATATAGACCTGGCATGTTTGCAGATTCTGCCAAGAACAGGAAGGAATACCGTGCCAATATGATAACCTGGCGAGAACAAGATTTTTTAGTACTGGAGGGTGGAGAACCACGCAGTTAAGAATTACATTAAAAAAGCTAATCTCACAGATGAAAAGTCTAATTGAGAGGGCAAGGTTAGATAACGCCTTCTAGGACAAAGATAATCACATGAAAAGGTCGCAGTGAAAGTGGAGCGTGTGGCCACCCAAACTCCAATCTAGTCTAACGTTGATATAACCCTACTTCCCAGTTTCCATCTATCATTTTTGGATTAGGATATCAAAAAATAAAATTGCACTTTTCTCCTCAGTTCAACAGTTCAACAAGGTTCTAAATCGTTGATATGTATAAAATATATTTTCAGCGAATCCACTGGATGGGGTCACATGATCAAGTCATCGATAAATCTGACCCACAATTTTCGTTTGCAATGAAGTGTTTGTACTGCTCCAATTGTTCCATATTTATGTTTCCCAGAATATAATTGTGTAGGGAATAAAAAATCTCTTACGTTGCTTTATATTTTTTCAAGAATAGTGTTTACATTTTTATAAACAGCACAAATAAAGACCTGGAAATTATACGTATTGCTGTGTACTGAATGTACCAAAGAAAATGGAAAATGAATATTAAAAATGAAAAACTAAATTAGCTAGCTCGACGGATAAAAATTAAAAGGGCGCAAAAGAACAATAAATCTCAGAGTTACCCTCGCAAATTAAAACTTAAATCCAACCGCGGAAAGTAAATTGTGAGTGAAAGAAGTCTGACTTTCTTAAATAGCAAAATTGAAAAGGTTTAAAATAATAAAAGAACAGTATTTTGAATGACGTTAATAAACAAACAAGAATTTTTATTATAAAAAAAAAACTGCACGTGATTCTAAATTACGATAGGACAACGCAAAATCCTATACCAAGCAATAGAAATTAAGTTGTCCAGGAAGATAATCCAATATCTTTCAAATCAAACCACGTGGTATCAAATTAAAATAAAATAAATTCGTGGAACACTATAAATTTACACAAATGAAAACTAAAAACAAGAACAATGCTACTATTCACCAAACCCGAGGTGATTAATAAAATAAAAATGAAACAGCAAACTAGAATACCAAAAATGAACTCTTTAAAATTATAATGAGGGAATTAAAACTAAATTCTATCTTCCTGCACGAAAATGATCTTATATCTAAAATGTGTACACAACAATATAATAATAATTATTATCAAGCGAGTTCCTTGATGGACAAAATAAAAGACAATATAAACGAAACAAACAATTCATTAACTAAATCTTATACAAAATAAAATATTTTCATCTGTGAAAACTTTCCCGAAACATTGACAAAGGCTGATCGGGGTAAACATGACAACATCTGAATTTGCGAAAACCGGGGCGCCTGTCCACAGCAGTATCAAAATATACATAAGCAATGATTAAACAACTTCAAACACATTTGCCGTCGCCTGAAATTCTTATACTTGACAAATACTCGTTCTTGTAGACAATAACAGCCTCCCATAATCCAATAAATGTTTTGCGGCTATTTTCAACTATATTTCGGACGACCATAATTAAATCGGCGCAGTAAAGGTTTAATGTAACCTCCCCACTGCACTGACAGTCCACTAACTGTTATTCATATATCGATCGGTTCATGATGTTATGTCTGTATACGTATAACAAATATTTGTATAATTTTTTAAGAGCCCTAAAAGAACACATAATTGTGATAAAACAGAAACGTATGTAGTTTCAGCTGGGTAAACAAAAATGTTCCCTATTCGTAACTAAATTTTCATCTATTTTCCTAACAGCGAAGTTTAACAATTTGACCTTATTCTACCTTAATTTTCCCCATAAATTTTGTAAAATTTCAAGCTCATTATGCTTCGGTCAAATTTAAGTGTATTAGTTTTGTTTCCTAGTTGCTTAAACTAATAGAACATCTAATCGCAAAAGTTGTTTTTATAATAACTGTATTGAATCATTCTTACTGGCGAAATTTAGAAGAAAAAGCTTTTCAAACTAATTTGAATGGGAAGTAGCTGTTAGTACAAACTCAGCAAAGTCTTAGTGCTTAACAAGAATTATTAAGTACTGCTCCCTACCGCATTATGGCTCGTCGCAGTCGTTTAATGTCTTATGCAAATTTGTTAGGAAGAGGAGGATCATAGAGAAATCTACAAGCTATTTTTAACGACTTGCTCGCAATTTTCAACCAGAAAAATAAAATTACAACGTTAGATTCTGATTAATTCCCGAAAGAATGGTCTAGGGATAATGCTTGCGAATCGCGTAGACAAAACTAGAGTGAAAATTTCGTCAATGTTTCTTCTTGTTTGGAGCACAAATTCGGAGATCCTGAATTTACATTTGTTTGTGTGAAGGGTCCATTTTCCCGTTGACGTTTCGACTACTTTGCAACAGCTTCGAATTAATTCATTGCTCGTAAAAGTTTCAGCAAGGAACGCCCTTTGTATAGGAATGAGTTAGTTGCAGATTCTTCTTTATTGTTAGGCAAAACCCATTGTTAGAGTGTACGGAAAAGTTGTACAGTTGTTCGGCTCATCTGCTAAATTAAATTCTGCGCGCTTTTTATTTCTGTTTCTTTATTTAATTGAACTACTGTGAATAGCAATCGAAGTGCTGGTGACGGATGGAATTATGCATATAAGGAAAAAAGTCCTCATCTTGTTTACTTGTAAATTAAGCGTAAAATTCGTTTCAGTCATAATTATTAGCCGTCCATACGGCAGAAAGTTGTCGTTAACCATCGTAAATCCGAATTGTGTTCCCCCTGGTGCGTAATTAAATTCGACCCCGCAAATACCAGTCATTTTCCCGATGACTTGCCCTTTAATTCGCGCCAAGAATTTTCCAAAGGTTAAGCAGCGCTTTCCTATTAGGACGAACACTTCATTCAAGTTCAAGAATCGATTCTTAATTGTCCTTGGTCAAATATCACACCCTCGCACACATTCAATCTCTTCCAAATAACTGAACCCGAACAAAGATGAGTTATTTGTCCTCCTACACGTCTTACCAGTGTAATGAAGCGGTATTGAAGGAAAAATTTAATTAACAAGAAATTCCATAGAACCACAGAATTACATTTAAGCCATGTGTTTTTTTTTTAGCATATTTTCAATCCATATAAATTCAATAAACTATAATTGGCGCCCACTAGCATGTTGCACTAAATGCAGTTATTTTCAATTATTCTTAAGCACTATTAAGCAGGGTTAGTAATCATAGCACTGACTTTGGAACTAAGAAATATAACCTTTAATTGTCATCTTTAGCTGGAATTATTCTTCGTTTGCGGTTAAAACAACAGTTTTCGTTTCTTTAATATGGTAGTGAAATGCTCTGCATGTACATATGAAATAAAATGAAACAGCCAATTTAAGCACAGTCCCTTATTCTACACAAAACAAATTTGCAAATTGTTTTATTGCTATAAATAATTGTGTAAATTCTAATTACAAATGCAGCCTGAAAAAGGTAGATAGGTAATTTAATAAGCTACCAAAACATAGCTTATTTAATTACCTACCTTTTCTCAGAACTGATTTGAGAGAAAATACCTACATGAGGCAATATTGTTGTATGTGACATTGTACTTTCTTAATAATCAAATTAACTTCCTAAGTTAGTGGCTCATGTTTTAATTCTCAGTCATGCATATTATCTTTTACTCTTGCTTTTCATATCATTTATTTCTGTTTTACGTTTCGATGACTTAAAGCCGAAATGTGAAGTAAAAATAAAAAGGAATAAGTATGACTGAAAATTAAAATATGCGCCACTAACTCAGATGTTTGATTTGATTATTGTTGTATGTCACTTAAGTCACTATTGTTTTGCGTGGTAACTGAAGCACATAGGGGTATTTTATCAATTTAGGCGGCCAAAAATCGATTTTCTGAAAGTCAAGCCAGGTAAAAATAAACAGCCCTCAGAAAAACAACGGATGCGCGCAGTTCTGTCGAGAAAGATATGATAATGAGTGCTGCCCAAACATCTCTTCATAGTTCTGGACAGAGAACTGCGTCGAGTATTCTCCAAGACATAACAAATTCTCCGCATATTGCTCAAGCATACCACAAAGCATATAAAAAGTCTCTCAATGTTCGTGGAGGCTGACCTCTCAAGGTGACAATATGAAATTATAAGGAAGCATTTTCGTTTATATCGGATGCATTTCGACAGGAAATTCTCCAGAAAGCAGTGTAATTTAGATGTTCTCAATAGATTACTGCTCAACTCTAATCCCTTAATTACTAGTATGAGGCCAGAACCAAAAAGGAGATCAATGCCACATAGCCAGGAAGCAATGGAAATGCTTATACCTGTTGGGCCTACTACTGATGACGAAAGTTCCTCTGAAAAATCAGTGAAAGAAACTGGAAAATGGACTTCTGACCAAGAGGTTTGGGACCCATCACCTTAGATAATAAGTTTTTTTTATTTATTTTTATACGTTACGATGTATTGAGCCTTTGATTGATTTATATTCCTTTAAGACGACTAATCCCAGTAAGTAAGCTGTAAACAACATGGTAATTAGGAATTTATTTATTTACATCTAAATTATTTAGATGCGTCCTTTAAATTTGTATTGAATTAGTGACTTATATTATATTTGCTATATAAATTAAATTCTTTTGTCAACTGTATTGATCCTTTACCCGATTTATAATCCTTTAAGACAACTAAATAATTTAATAACCTGTAAACAGCATTGTAATTAGGGATTTATTTCATTACATCAAAATCACTATTTATCATAGCAATCAACAACCAATGTACTCCAAAGAGGTCTTACAACTATAAAAATGTATACAAGCCTATTTAAAGTATATAAACACCAAACAATAATTTTGGCCGCCTAAATTGACGAAATACCCCTATGTGCAACGGTGCACAGAAAATATAATTTTCCTTTGCTGTAATAAATAGTAAACCAAGGCTTTTCAATTCAATGCGAGAATTGTAAGAGAGAAGAACGTGCACTAAAATTAGAGATACCTTCTTTGGTTACCATACTCCCGAAATTTGTTTCGGAATTTCTCTCTGTCGCAATGAGTTGAAAGTTGACTCTGAATGTTATATAGATAAGGATGAGTTCCATCTCTAAGATGACGATTTACTTGGCATTTGCCAAAGAATATGCCTCTGAAAATCATCATTATCAGGAATTTTATTTAAAATTGCGTTGCAGAAATTCAATGGGAGAAGTTTATGGTTTTCATAGAGAGTTTGAACTTTAACAAAGCGATATGGGTGCAAAATATTCACAGTTTTTGTCGCTTGGAATATTCATTGCAACAGCAAACTGCCTCTTACTAGGACTAAATCTTTGACTTGGTCTTCCAGCACTTCCATGACTTAGACGCTCAAGGGTTCAGGCCCTAGGAACGGTACTCCAGGCCCTTTTTTGCAAGATTATCTGTTATTTCGTTTCCTTCCATTCCTATGTGACCCAGAACCCACAAGAGGGTTCCTTTATTTCTTTTGCCTAGCTCGTTTAATTTCCCCACGCATTCCCAAACCATCTTGGAACTGATTTCATGTGAGCTCAGCGCCTTGATGGCTGCTTTACTACCAGCCATAATGATAATCTTCTGCTTTCGATAATTTCTGTCAATATTCCAATAGCCTCCGTCTGGAAAATATTCGTGTATTTCCCGCAAGCTTTCGAGGTACTTGGTTCTAGACCTATATATTCCCACTTCAGGTTCCTATGAAGTTTTTAGAGTCATCCAGTTACATTTTGGCCCTGCATTTCCTATTTCAAATTCAAGGTGGTGTTTTAATCCCACTCGCTCTTGTTATTAAGCTTTGTGGTGAATTCTTTCACAAGGCTGAAATTTTTTGACATGTTTTGCCGGAGCATATCCCAGGTTTGATTAATTAATCGTTCCTTCCTTGATCATTTTGAGAAAACAAAAAAAGACACTAAGCATAACTGCTCTCCTGGTCAAGAATAACCAAATATTCCTCAAGTGAGTAAACGCAATTTTCAAACAAATTGTAATCTTTCTAAGGTTTGTAGTCCCTTAATAGCATCGAATAATGAGTTAAAAAGGCAAAGTCCCACCGAAATCGGAGGTCTCTTAGAGACTTCGAATCGATTTAGGGGCAATCTCAAATTTGTTTTATTTCTAGTATTGTATGAGTGAATATCAGAGTTTATAGGAAATTTATATTCCTAAAATATACACACCAGGATGAGGTAATATACAAAATTTCTTGAATCATGATTTACATATTTCATTGCTAGTAATGCCTGCAATACAATGAATTTGTTTTTGGGTAAGAAGAGCATCATGGACACACCGCGATGAACCTCAAAAGACAACGCCGTATGACATTCTGGTGAAAATCTGACCGTAATGTCACTAAGCAGTTGAAACTCAATATTGTCTTAAGATATCAGATCTGATAGCACGACGATTTAAACTGTGTATTAATTGACGGCAATAGAATAAAAGATTTTTGTAATTAAGGTAAACGGGTTTCCACGCGCAAGTTTTTCGTAAATAACTGCACACCCTGTATATTATCCTTCGAGCAAGTGTGTTCTTCTGCCAGCCAACAGTTTCCAAAAATACCTGTAGCCAAAAACCGCTAAACAAATAATCTATATCTCAAGTAACAATATTATCACATTATCTTTACTATAGCTACTTGTGATTACAACTAAAATTACAATTAAGAGTAATTAGTATGCATATTCTCCGATCTTTTTATGTAATTATGGTCAATATTCAAAATAGTGGGTTCTTCCAAATTAAATTTATACTCAATCTGTGAAAGTTGGCTAGCTACTATTCTTTTCTAAAGTTTTGTCATAATAAAAGGTTATTTTTCTTTGTCGAATCGATCATTAGAATATTTCTTATTTATTGCATAATTGTGGAATATAAATCAGTTTATGACTTCTATATTATCTGCTTTAGAGCGACTACCAAACGTATGAAAATAATTTACAAAGTGCATTGCCTTTAAGTCCTGAAAGGTTATAACTGTTAACATCGCGTCGTGAAAGCCATACTTCGATTAAAATTTTTTGTTGTAACTTTCAATCAAATTACTTATTAAATTATCCCCTTTAGTTCCAGCCTAATTGGATCAATTACAATCAAATATCTTTTTTTCACGCGGTCGTCCTTCAAAATCCCAGCAGCCCGTTAAACGAATCGAAGCGCAGAACACTTCTTTCCAATCGCCATCAGCGTGAGCGCACCAAGCCGTTCCGTTTAATTGATGGAAGTCGAACACACAATTCCGTTCGAAATTTCGAATCATTTAGCAATTCAATTACGGTATATACCGCGCCAATAGACCAGAACGATAGGGACGCGCGAAGCGCGTTTATGGGTGTGCAAATAAGTAGATGTGGTAGGTATCTCTCGGAAATGTGCGAAGGGACCTTGATCCAGTTTCCATCTAGCGCCATCGGCATCTTCTTCCAGTATTTCTTTTCTCCAGCGTAGCGGCTCCTTAGTCAGTCGATGACGTACTGCCAGTGCTTCTTCTTTAAAACAATTTATTTGTATTATCCCCGACCTAAATAACCCCAAATTCCGTTTAAGTATTAGTTTTCTGGACGTCCGCGCCCTTGGCCAGGATCTAGGGTATCCGATGTGATTTATAAAGTAGACCTTGGAAGAAGAAATGTTTGACGCAGGAAAGCGATATCATTACGTCACCATTTTTTTTTTAACCAAGTATTAATAGCAAATAAAAATTTATTTGTTGCCTCATCAACGACCCGACTCTACAAAAAGACTAAAAGAGCTATAAATAAAATCACCCTCAGGGAAAGTGTATAGCATACATGGATTTCTACTTTCACACACCAATAATTTTGTTTTTAATGTGAATACGGAAAATTATTTACGACACATAAAGCAGAAATATTGCCTGAATAGTTTACAGCGCTTCATTGTTAGATGCTGGATATATAGATAATCATACCCTGAGTAACTGTGTCGTACAGTGACCAGCACAAATGTTGCAACACGTGAACAATTTTATAAGTGGAAGAATAATTAAATGAGAATTTAAGATGGAAATCTCATTATTCACGTGAAGATATTTGCTAAATTGTCGATCTGAAACTACAATTTGTATCTAAGAAGGATAACAATAATTGTAGGACGACTTTAAGCCACTAACATGCGTTAATTAATTAACGCTAATTAATGATTAGGTCACATTAAAAACCTGTGTAACACTCGGTTGATATTAGCAACCATATGTTTCACCTTACCAAGGATCTTCAGTGCTACTGGTCAACCTACACATTTAGATTTAGGAGAAATTAGTATATACACTTAACAAATGGAAGAAATGGTTTAAAGGTATCCTACAATTATTGTTATCCTTTATAGATATACATTCTAGTTTTAGATCGACAATTTAGCAAATATTTCACGTTAATAATGAGGTTTCTATCTTAAATTCTGATTCAATTATTCTTCCACTTATTAAGTATATATAACGAATTCCTCCGCATAACACATTAAGTTGACGAATATCACTGAAAATCCTTAGTAAGGTGAAACACATGTATGCTAATATCAACGAGGTAACAGTTTAATGTGACCATTTCATTATTCAATATAGTATTTGAGAGGGATAACTTAGTATATCTAATAAGCCCATAATTCATTTCAGCACACGTCACGTGACTACTAGAATGATGGCAAATTTAAAAAGATGCAATAAATCGCTAGAAAGTGAGGTTAGATGACATGATATTCAAAAATATTATCTAAAGGTTGTTCTAAATTCAATTTTAAAGCGATACGCAATTTTTTTACAAAATGACATATTTTTTAAATAAGTATTTTTTGAGTAAATTACATGTTATGTCACATGACCACTAGAATGGTGGCAAATCTAAAAACATGCAATAAATCGGCAGAAATTAAGGTTAGATGACATGATACCCAAAAATATTATTTGAAAAAGTTGCTCCAAGTTCAATTGAAAAGTAATGCGCAATTTTTTACGAAATCACATATTTTCAAAAGTATTTTTTTGCGCAAATTCCACACTTTCTTTTTTAAGTACTTTAACTGAAGTAAAATACTTGAATTTGGTTAATACTGAAACAATTTGCTGTTGCAATGGACTAGGACATGAATAGAAATAAATAAAATTTGAAAATGTTCCATTTTATGCAACATAATAAACATAACCTTTTTCAAAAATTCATTTTTTTAGTTTCCTACAATGAAGTGGAAACCGTTAGGTCAAACAGTAACATCACATATCTGCCTTTAAGGTCACAGGATTACTGACATCATCGAAAATAATTAAGTAGATTTTCAAAGGAGTATATAACGAATGCTAACAAATAATGATGCTGTCTAAAGTAGTTTCTTTAATTGAGTTAGAATATGGCAATAGAGGATTTTAACAAAACATCTTGAATTGTTATTTAAAATTGTCCACTTTATGTAAATCCTAACATGTTTTAAAAATTAAAACGCAATCCATATAACTATGTTGTGTATGGCCCACATAGCGGTAGATTTACTAAATTTCTAAAGTTTTCACGTTTACTTAATACAACATAATATTTTCCCCTGCATCTTAAATAACTATCTCTTTTTAAAGATTGTTTTTTTTTTTAATTTTTTACATTTTTTATTGGTGTTTCGTAGGCATTAAACAATTTCTACTTTTTATTGTTTGTTATTACTTATTCTTTCAAAGCCACATAAGTATTCCTGTTTGGGCCAGTATTAATCCCGTCCCTCGCAATTTTTTAGTTCAGCTGTATCAAATATGTAAAAATGGACAAAATTGTTTGACTATCAACCAAATTCAGAGATATTTTTCAGCTGAGTTACTAAAAGCGAAAAATAGATACAAATCAGTCCAAAAATGATTTAAAAAACATGTCATCTCTCTTCTT
>RXPK01004658.1:0-15009 GCA_004143645.1 Protaetia brevitarsis | reverse complement strand
CTATAATGTCATTTTTTGTCAAAAATTATTATTCCTTTTTGTATTGGCATTATTATTGATTTCTTTTTTCTACTGGAATGACAAAAGCTCTATTTAAATGTAGAATATTTGTTATTGTTATATCTGTTTCAAAATTTTATTTGGATTTTTAGGTTAATTTGTTAGTTTTGGCTTTTTTCTTCTGTTTGTAAACACTTCTGTCTTGCGCGATTATAAATGCTTTTTTCGCCAATATTAACATGTGTCGTGTCGTTTTTACTCGCGTCAAAATTTTTTATTATTTTTACAGATATTCGAATTTCTATTATGTTCATTTAAAATTTCTATTTTACATTTGACTATATAGATCTTTTATTTACATTTTTAAATCTATAACAATCTATTTGAATGGTAAAGCCATAATTTTTATCACTATTCTGGAGTTCCGCAGGGTTCAAATTTGGGACCACTACTATTTGTATTTATTAACGATCTGCTTGCATCTCTTTCGTGCCCTGCTTTCGCTCATGCTAATGATTTAAAAATCTCTTACTGATGTCAGTCTCCTCCTACAAGTCAATATAATATAAACACCATATACAATTGGTGTAATGCATATAAATTGAAATTAATATATCAGTCTTTTTTACGTTGTTAGATCTCAACTTTTTACAGTTGTCACGGTATATTAATTTTCCTTTTATTTTTACCACAACGCGAATGTTCGATTAAATCTCAAAACGGTTGTATTTTTTCTTTCGCTAATGTTAAAACATCTGTCATTTTTATGTCAATGCCGGCACTTTTGTTATTTTAGCGGTGGCATCAATATTTGTATTATTTTTATGTTAATATCAAAATTTCTGTCATTTTTACATCTAAATATCATAGAAATTCGCTTATTTATTTAATGTAATTCTAAAATTCAAGTTTTTGTTTGCTTTTTGTAATAAATGCGTCAATTTAAAAAAAAATTAAATTTTTTTACGTCAAATTGTCAAAAGTTTTGTCATTCATATATTACTTTCACAGCATTGTACTTATTTTTATTTTTGTATTTCATCTTACCTGTTATCGAAATATTTGCAATATTAAATTTTTTCAAAAATCATTGCCATTATATCAAGTTATAAAATTTCAAATTTGATATTCTTATTTACGCCACAAGCAAAAGCTATCGGCATTTTAAATTCAGTATTACGCTTTTTTTTATTGTAAAATATGTTAGTTTTACATAGAAACAAAAAAAAAATGTGTTTAATACATTTCATATTTCTTTACACTTTGCAATGAGTAATTAACTTGAGATGTGTAATTAAAAAATGAAACATCGTTTTATATAATTTTTCTTATATATGGTAAACAGAAACCAAGCGAGACATAGCAACTGTTTTTATTTTCCCATTTAAATTCTGTTAACGATCTTTTATATTTTACTTAGATACGGTTCTACATTTCCTATCATTTTTGTATCGTTAGCATTTTTTAAGCATAGTCATTGAATCTGTGACTTTATATCACATAGTTTCTCTCGTTTAACGCAGTTTAAACATTTCGTCAGTTTATCTACTTGTAAATTTATTATTTTCACTGGTAATATTTTCTGTAGTTTCACGTCTTATTACTAATTTCTGTCATTTACGCCAATATCAAATTTGTATTTAAAAGCTAATATCAAAATTTCCACCTTTTTACATCGTTGTAGAAAATGCTTACTCAAATATCTGCCATTTATTCAATATCAAAATTTTTTCAATATACACTGATATCAATTTTCGTTATTTTGCATATATTATCAGTATCAAATTCTTATTATCATTTTACGTTGAATTTCAAATTTTCTTAGTTTTTATTATATGCGTCAAAAAAATTTGTTATTTTTTATTGTATTACTTTTTTTTTTTTCATATGTTGTCAACTAACTATTTTAGTTCGTGCTAAAATTCTTAACTTGCTTTCTTCTTTGAAATATCTATTTTTACGCTACATCAAGGAACTTGTCACTTTTATGTCTATTTTTTTTCTCAAAGTATGTGCAGATGCCATTTTTTACGATCAAGTTTTTAATTATTTTTACGTCAAAGCATTTGAAAACTAACCGTACCTTTCGTATTCAAATTTCTTTTTTTTACGCCATTTTTTTTATTGTCATTTTACCTGTCAAAATAATTGCCATTTTTATAACCAATGTTGAAAGTTCTTGTTTTTTAAGTCAATGTGAAATTTTATAGTTTTTGTGACAACTTCGCTTTAGCTTGGTCAAAAAAAATTTCAGTTTTACGCAAGTTTCAAAAATTTTTTGTTTTAATCCTAGTATCAAATTTTTGTCAATTTACGTGGTATGTCAAAATATCTGATTTTATTTTATTATTTTTTTCTCAAAGTATGTACAGATTTCCCTTTTTTTTACATTATATCAATTTTTAATTATTTACATTAAAAGCATGTAATTTCACGTTTCTTATTCAACTTTTTTTTTTTACGCATTTTTTATTATGTATTTTTACGCTTCAAAATAATTGCCATTTTGTACCAAGTGAAAGTTCTGTTATTTTAATCAATGTGAAATTTTTATAGTTTTTGTGACAACGTCGCTTTTAGGCTTACCGTCAAAAAAATCTGTCAGTTTTACGTCAAGTTCAAAATTTTTGTTTTTTAATGCTAGTATCAAATTTTTCAATTTACTGTATGTCAAAATATCGTCATTTTATTTTATTATTTTTTTCTCAAAGTATGTACAGATTTTCCATTTTTTAATTATATCAATTTTTTTATTTTACATTAAAGCATGTAATTTTCACGTTTCGTATTCACCTTTTTTTTTTACGACAATTTTTTTTTATTATGTCATTTTTACGCTGTCAAAATAATTGCCATTTTTATACCAATGTTGAAAGTTCTGTTATTTTTAAGTCAATGTGAAATTTTTATAGTTTTTTGTGACAACTGTCGCTTTTAGGCTTGCGTCAAAAAAAATCTGTCAGTTTTATGTCAATCTTTCAGAAAAGTTTTTGTTATTTTAATGCTGGTATCAGATTTTTGTCAATTTTACGTGTATGTCAAAATATCTGTCATTTTTATGTTTATATTATTTTTTTCTCAAAGTATGTACAGATTTGCCATTTTTTTACATTAGTATCAAGTTTTTAATTATTTTACATTAAAAGCATGTAATTTTCACGTTTCTTATTCAACTTTCTTTTTTTTGCGCCATTTTTTTTATTATGTTACTTTTACGCTATAAAAATAATTGCCATTTTTGTACCAATGTTGAAAGTTCTGTTATTTTTACGTCAATGTGAAGTTTTTACCATTTTTGTGACAACTGTCACTTTTAGACTTGTGTCAAAAAATTTTTGTTATTTTTTTTAATGCTAGTATCAAATTTTTGTCAATTTAACGTGGATGTCAAAATATATGTCATTTTTATGTCTATATAATTTTTTTCTCAAAGTATGTACAGATTTGCCATTTTTTTACATTAATTAGTATCAAGTTTTTAATTATTTTACATTAAAAGGATGTAATTTTCACGTTTCTTATTCAACTATTTTTTACGCCATTTTTTTTTTATTATTTTTCTTTTACACCATAAAAATAATTGCCATTTTGTGCCAATGTTGAAAGTTCTGCTCTTTTTACGTCAAAAAAATCTGTCAGTTTTATATCAATGTTTCAAAAAGTTTTTGTTATTTTAATACTAGTATCAAATTTTTGTCAATTTTACGTGGGTGTCAAAATATCTGTCATTTTTATGTCTATATAATTTTTTTCTCAAAGTATGTACAGATTTGCCATTTTTTTATATTAGTATCTAGTTTTTCATTATTTTACAATGTTGAAAATTCTGTCATTTTTACGTCAATGTGAAATTTTCATCATTTTTGTGACAACTGTCACTTTTAGGCTTGCGTCAAAAAAAAGAATCTGTCAGTTTTATGTTAGTATTTCAAAAAATTTTTGTTATTTTAATGCAAGTATCAAACTTTTGTCAATTTTACGTGGATGTCAAAATATCTGTCATTTTTATGTCTATACAATTTTTTTCTCAAAGTATGTACAGATTTGGCATTTTTTTTTATATTAGCATCAAGTTTTTAATTATTTTACAATGTTGAAAATTCTGTTATTTTTACGTCAATGTCAAAATATCTCGCTTTTACGTTTAATAACAAAAATACTCCAAACTGTGGCGCTGGTAATACTGCAAACTTCTCCTATGACCCCTCACCACAAACTGCACTAAACTGGACGTACGTTTCGATAGCAAAGCTATCATCATCAGCAGAAACACTGAACTGAGTTCAGTGTTCTGAGAGAGACCAGTTCAGTGTTTTTGCTGATGATGATAGCTTTGCTATCGAAACGTACGTCCAGTTTAGTGCAGTTTGTGGTGAGGGGTTTAGGAGAAGTTTACAGTTTTACGTTTAATGATCAAATGTTTATGTCATTGTCAAAATACCTGATTTTTATGGCAACATTAACCATATTTCAAGCAATTTTCTGTTTAAAACAGCCACACCTATCTCAATATTCTGTCGCTATTGATCATTTTCTACTTTCAGCAAGTGGCGGTGGCCGTATCGGCGGCGCACGCGGTCGCCAGACACCAGGAGGCGCTCAATCACGCCGCCCTCATGCAACGGTTCCCCATGAGGGCGGCCGGTCCTCCCATCAGCATGGCGAGCATGGCCAGTCTGGCGGGCACACCCGTCTCAACGATGTCCCTGATCTCGCCGATGCGACCCACCATGCTGCCCGGACACCCCATCATCGGGGGCCACCTGATGAGGCCGCCGCCTCTAGGGATGCCGCCAGGTATGTGATTACGTTAGAGGTCGTAAGACCGTCTGCTCCCCCCCTCCATACAAACACACATCCCCCTGACTATATTCTTCGAATCGTGTGTACGAACTGTCGTTAAAACAATACGATCGATAAATACAAAAAAAAAAAAAGATACGTAACAGAAAGGACTGTGTAATCCTGTGAATTGTACGAGATTGAAGACTTTACTTAGCTTAAGTTTATTGCAAGTAATTGAAAGAAAACAAAAATAATTATTGTTATACATCTCGCGTTTTTAGAGTAATCTATAGATTGATATAATTTTAGTGACCAGTGCGTAAATAATAATACTAAAACTACTTTTATTCCTTTAATTAATTAATTAATTATAACAATGAACTAGAGTACTCTGTTTTTAAAAAAAAAAAACCGTAATTATTATGTAGTTGTTTAAGTTTTCTTTTTTAAGCTATTAGTAGTAAAATTTATGAGAATTTTTGATTTGTTGAAATCGGTTAATCTTTTATTTTCGTCAAATTCTATACTAGATCCTATACTTCTTGTTTAATATTAAAAACATAAATTCAAACATTTCTTTTTGGTTGCTATATTCATAAAACGATAATTAGAACGTTATTTTATCCTGGATTATTTGCCCATTTCAATTGAATATTAAAAATTAGGGTGTAATTACCAAAATAACAGAATAACGTTAAAATGACCTGTAATCGACGTCGAAATTACGTGATATTCACGTCTATTAAACGTCATTATACGTTATTCTGCTACCCGCTATCCTTTTTACACCAATTTTATCGTTTTCCATTTCGGCACATTCCAGTGGTATTTGCAACTCGCATTTTTTTAACCGTTGGTTAACCGATTTCATCAAATGAATCGGTTAACCGGACTGATAGGATCATTAAAAAAAAAAAAACCATTTATACTGTATTTATGAATCAATTCGGTTAGCCATCAGATTTTTTATGTCATACAAAAACCGATTAATAAACGATAATAAATCACTCATATCAAAAAAAAAATGCTATAATTGTTGCTTAATTTAATCTTAAGTTTAATTTTTTAATCGGTTTTTCGTTTCGAAATACAGGTTGATTTAAAATAGGGTGTAAAAACTTTGATATTCGTTCGGAAAGTCATTTAAAACAAAAAAAAAATGTTATGAAAGAATCATAGTGCTATTTTTTTTTGTATTATTTACATCATTTAATTTCAATAAATTAGAGATTATTATAAAAAAATACAAGTTTAAAAAGATGTAACTAGAAAGATTATCTATGATAATTACACAATAATATAATTTTAAATTTTAAAGCTTCAATTCTTGACCATGTGACCTAATTTTCTATTCTATTCTAATAATATCAATAATAATATAATTGTGTTAAGTGTGGAGGTTTTTTATCTTTATGTAATTCAAATTTTGTTTGAAATTCTTTGTGGTAGCGGATTTACAGATACTAAAAACGACTTTAATTTTAACTACCGTATTTTCCGGATTATAAGACGCGCTTTTTTTACATAGAAAAATTAAAAATCTTATAGTCCGAAAAATACGGTATGTAGTTTTATTTCGATGTTGTAACTGTATATACAGTGAGACCTGTTTGAAGTGGAAGCATTCTTGTACGATCTGCATTTTACATTAAAATAAAACTATTTTTTGAACGCATAGTGTATGAAAAAGTCTTGCTTTTATATAAAATTGCAGAAGTTCATCTAAAATTCAAGGCATACTATGATTATTCTTCGAGTCTGAAAATAGTAATATGTTATTAACTATCTTTCTATTAAAATGAATCCTAAAATTGGTTTTAACTAAAATTAAATTGTTAATCACATAGATTTATCAATGAAAGAATTACGAGGTAATCATTTATATAACTTTGTTATGCATTATTTCATAAATTTTCATCTGACTAAATAGATGAAAATTTATAAAAAAAAAATTAAAATTTAACTTATTAGTAAATATCACAAACTGTTAGAGAAAACAACATTTATCTATTGAATTACTGTAACCACTAATAAATGTCAATTAAATGAAACTTAAATAACTAACCACATTTTACTGAAATAATTATGGCGACATTTGAATAATTAGAACAATTAAAATTTTTCTATTTTTTTTTTTAAATTAAGGTTAATTCTACGGTTTTTAACAAGCAGATTGCCAATATAACACTTTGCTATATTCTGATTCGAAAAATAATCATTTTTACGTATTGAAATTTTAGATAAACTTTCTAAATTTAGTGTAAAAGTAGACTTTTTGACCCATTATGCGTTAAAAAAAATGGTTCCACTTTAATGTAAAATATGAGAGTCTGCACTGGTGTTTCCATTTCAATTGGGTTACACTGTATATACAGGCTTCCCCGGAAATGAAAAATAGTATAACTTAACTACTAATCATCTGGCTACTAATCATGGCATCTAATTGTTAAACGAACATAAAAATATGCGATTTTTTTTTTGTGTGATTAGAACGATTCATTATCATTTCACCACGAAATTTTCAAACAACAAATATTTTTCCTAGTTTATTAACTATTATTATAAATCAGGTTTGAATTATTTAAGTTATAATTTTCTGCTTAATATTATAACGTTTAAAAAGTTTAGAATTTGATTTCTGCGTGATTAGCATAAAAGTTTGAATACCATTCTTATTAATTTCTGAACAAAATTGCATGTATACATAAAACGATATATTAAAATAAAAGAAGCTCAACTTTCTGCACTAAGAGCCAGAATTTCAAACAAAACTTAAATACAATTATTGCATTTGTAGAAATCAATTGGAAAATAAGTTCATAAACCGTTCAAATTTGTATTTTATTCAAAAAATCAGATGATGAAGATGACCCTTACCAGTCGAAACATGTAATCGTTCGTAGTGAATTGAAACACCACTGTTTTTGAAATATGTTTATATAAATAACATTTTTTTGTGCGATATGAACGTCTTTTACTACCCCTATTATGAATCAATCTGTATAATACAACATAATTTCAAAAACACGAAAGTATATTTTTGTACACGAATTAGGACGATATTTTTTTTATGGACATGTTAGAAGGAGCCTGAGAAAATTACATTTATTGCAATAAAAAATATAATTGTATTAATCGTGATATTACTACGTTAATTAGTAGAATGTTGTTATTATTATTATTATTATTTAAGAATTGAAATTAGGCCACGAGAGAATAGTTTGTAAGTGTGGAAGACATCGTCAGAACTGAAATCGATAATGAAATCCAATAATGGTAATGATTTTTCGTAAATCTAAAGGATCTTATAGACGACGATTAGCTGATAATTTTTTTTTGTAATAATTGTAAGTGTAAGGGTTGAATAATCTTTCTCTATATAATTTTTTTTTGTAATGAAAATATACGAAGTGTACTCAAGAAGGCATGTTTTTATTTTTAGTTAATGTTAGTCACCTGTTATGCATATCTTCGACTCGCGAGGACTTTTTTTGCAGCCATTTTTCCTTGTTTAATTAATTAAAAAAACTTAATTTATGGAAAAGTTATTTCCGGATTTGAAATCTACAGAGTAAAAGCTTCAATTTGATACGTAACATGACAGATATCGTTTTTCTTGCCTATTTGTAAAATGCATAAGTTCAAATTTAAAATGTCGAAATTTATCTATTTTTACGTGAAATAAATTATTAATATTTTAAAAGCAATATGATTTAAAGTTTTTGTTTTGTTTTTGAAAAAAAAAAATATAGAATCTTTCCAACAAAAAAAATATTTATATACAAAATAAAAGTTATGCAACAAATTTGCTCTGATCAAGTGATATTTTCAACGAATGATTTTTCGTTTTAAATGAGAATTTTCTTTTCATGAGGCAAGAGATGTAAAAGGAAAAGTTCTTAGTACTTAGAACCTTTTTTTGCGGGTTTATGTCCTATTATGTCATCATTCTTCTCTAACGGTTAAATTTCCTTGTGCACCCCGCATTTAAAAAATCACATCTACCCTGCCCACCCATACATAACTATCGCACGGCCCCTCTTAGACGCGACCTCTTTGCTAATTGATCCACCTTCTCATTACCGATTATACCCACGTGAGCCCTAGTCCAAAAAAAGTTTTACACCACTCTCACGTAAGATATCCCAAGTATCTAATACAAATCGGTCGGATTTTTTAAATTCCCTAATGCCTCTGATACAGATAAATTATCAGTAGATTAGTCACAGTTCCCGTATAAATTCCCCCTCGCGTCTAATATAACGTACTGCCAGATTTATTGCAACTATTTCTGCCTGAAAATTATTGCAATGATTCCCCAATTTAAACTTTTGAGCACATATTTCAATAAAATTATTAATAAACAAGCAAAAGCCACCCCTGTGCTATCCTTACTCTACGACACATCCGTAAAAATTTCTAAACCCTCTCCAAAAGTGCCTATAAATTTGTTAATAAGCGATACTTTTTAATTCCGCGAGATGATTTCGGCCCCCTATATCTACTCGTCTTTCTAAAATCATCCAGTTCTAATCTAATTCCCGTTGCCGTAATTAAACTCTCAAACTCTATTTTGTTCGCGTACTTACGAAATTTAAGTTCCCCCAAACGTAAATCTACTGGTAATATACCCGAAGTAATGCACACCGTGTCTGCCGAAATAGAGGAATACGCTTTTACGATCTTAACTGTTAATAATCTTAATTAATCAAATGCCTCTAATACAGATAAACTATTAGTTATTCCCACGCGTCTAATATAACGTACTGCCTGATTTATTGCAACTATTTCTGCCTGAAAATTATTGCAATGATACCCTAATTTAAACTTTTGATTACATATTTCAATACACGCGCGTATACAAGGGGGGCGGAATTACCCCCCCCCCCCATGAGCCCAACGAACCTACTTAGTTAATTTAAAATTTTGCATTGAAAGACAAACATTCATCCTTCTTTTTTCCTTTTTTTGAAATTGTATCGAAAAAGAGTCGTCTTTTTTTTTTTTTTTTTTTTTTTTTTAGTTAAAATAAAAATATCATCTCTATTACCCCCCCTATAAACTCAAGCTGTATACGCGCCTGTTTCAATATCACCATTATAAACAAACAAAAGCCGCTCCTGTATCACCCTCACCCTTCGATCCATCCGCAAAAAAAAATAAACCCTCTCCAAAAGTGCCTATAAATTTGTTAATAAGTGATACTTCTTAATTCCGTGGGATGAATTCGGCTTCTTATATATACTCGCCTTTTTAAAATCACCTGCTTTTAATCTAATTCCCCTTGCCGTAATTAAACCCACAAACTCTATTTTATTCGCGTCCCTACGAAATTTAAGTTCTCTCAAATGGTAATATACCCGAAATAACGCACGCCGTGTCTACCGAAATAGATGAATACATTTTTGCGCCCCTAACCGTTAACAATCTTAACTAATCAAAAGCCTGTAATACACATAAACTATTAGTTATTCTCACTCGCGCCTAATATAACGTACTGCCTGATTTACTGCAACTAATTCTGCCTGACAATTATTGCGATGATCCCCTAATTTAAACTTTTGAACATACATTTCAATATCCCCATTGTAAATAACAAAAACCGCCTCTGTACCACCCTCACCCTACGATCCATCCCTAAAAATTTCTAAACCCTCTCCACAGCACCTATAAATTTGTTAATAGGTTATACTTTTTAATTCCGCTAGATGAATTCGCCTCCCTATAGCTACTCGTCTTTCTAAGTCGCCCGGTTCTAATTTGATTCCCATTACTGTAATAAAACCCTCAAACTTTCTTCAAACATAAATCTACTGGTAATATAACCGAAATAATGCACGCCGCGTCGCTCGAAATAGATGAATGCTTTCGGAATTACAACTGTAAGGTGTTTTAAAGTATCTAATGAAAACTAGAGCTTATGAGAAAGAGTCGTTTTTGTATTTGGATTTAGTGCACTATTTTTTACTATATTAGCATTACTAGTATTACAGATTTACATAAAATATTTTTTCCACAATCCATCAGAGAGTTAACAACATTTTTGCACACTTTTTGGTACACAAGATATGTTATTGTTTAACACGATTTGGTTTGTGCGCAAGTGCAAGAAATCGGTGTTTCACAGTGTTCTAAATAGTGTGTGCAACACTGTTTAGGACATATTAAACAATAACAGGTTAAAATGAAAACAAAAAAAATTGAAAGCAATATTATACGTATCAAATTTTAACTCTCTAAATGTAGATTTCTACTAACTTTGCGGATTTTTTCTTTCAATCAGATCTTAAACAATGAAAAATGCTTGCAAAGATTTAAACTACGAAAAAAAAAAACACAAAATACATAACCAAAAAAAGGCAAGTACAATCTAGCAATTTATTTAATAGCATTATGTTATCCATATATATACTACATATATATTATCCAACCTAATGATAGTAGTTTAGTAGTTTGACAGTTTGTTGACGTGTAACCGTTAATTTGTTTCCTTGTTCTTTTTTATTTTTCATTTGCTGCGATATTCACATTACTTATTGTGTATTATTACATGTGTCGCCATCTATTTACAGTCACAAGAGTAATCCAGGACGATTAATAATGTGTAATAGGATTTTTTATAACGCTTAAAACGAAAATAACATATCTTTGCTAATACATAATAGATGATTAAAAAAAAAAAAATAAACAAAACAATGAACATTTAAGTTGTCGTGTATAACTGATTATTGTTACTCTTATTGTGTGAAGAAAGGACACAGCGCAACCAGCCGGCTTATATGGCCCAGGTACTTTCGCACTATGTGTTGGCATGCCTGCATATTCTTTGTCACTTGCTTAGTTTGCCAGTGGTTTTACTGTCATTGATTGAATGCATTTATTTATCCATATATTTATTATATATTATTACTATTACTATTAATTATTATTACATATCTTCACGCCAAAAGTACTTATCGTTCTGTGGAATATTGCTGTTGCGTAATACAGATTAATCGAGCAACAAAAAAAAAAATAAAGTTAAAGACCTCATGCGTTATCACGTAGCTACTATTTATTACTACTACCTTTGGAGGGTTCAATCGTATTTGGTGTACGGAATGTTTGAATGTTGCCGTTTCTCTCTTCCTTGATTGGTCGATGGTATTTGACAGTTGTATCTTGTCACTTTTTTAGGCGCGAAATTTAAATTTCGATGTTTTTTCTAATCTCTGAATCAAATTAAAATAAAAAAAACAATGTTGTAATATTTTTTTTTTGTGTCAAATGTCAAATTTGCTGTCACGGTAATAACAAATTTTAAACAGTCCATTTCCAGAGTCCACATCTTCCATTTCTTTTTATATTCATATAGAATCTGCACAAAGAAATCGAGAGATATTTATCAAGGTGATCTCTAAATTTGTCATTGTTCAAACAAATATGTCAAACTTTTTGTATATTTTTAACATAAATTTAAAATAAAATTGTATTTTCCATCTATCTTAAAATAGCTGTCATTTATTGGATGACATTGATGTATCTGTCATTTTTACGTCAATATCCATTTTAATGTCAATATATTATATCATTTCAATATATAAATGTCAACATTTTCTGTGACACGAAATTAATAACATATCTTTCATTTTTATCATCATTTACCTGTGGATTCTTTCCGTTTTTTTTTTTGTTTAACCTACAAATTTCAATTATCTTTAAGTGTCTAAATTCTGTCATTTTCGTGTTAATCTGTGAACATATATCAAAATTTTATGCGTAAAGATGTTATCTGATATTATTTGATTCATTTAGTTTAAAATTGATTTAATAACAAATAAATATTAAGGAACAAATATATACACATTATAGCTTGTAATAAATAAAATAAATCGGTTTTATGTGATTCGTGAACTGACATTTTTAGATATTTTTTAAAACCATTCATTTAATTTAGTTGTATTATTTATATAGCCAGAAATAAGTGAATGTCTTTAAAACTCCGCTGTTAGATTGAAATAATCATTTTACAAATGTTTTAGAAGCGTTTAATTGGAAAATATTAACCGTGAAATATGTGTAATTTATATGTAAAAAAAAAAAACTTTAGTTTTGTTTATTTTGCATTAAATTGATTTAGAGAATTAGAGAAAGCACAATTGAAATACTTTTTGGCGAAAATTGAAGCCACAAGAAAGTTATTACTAGGTAAATAAAGCTCCTTCCTTTTTTTATGTAAAATTAGTGTAAAAAAAAACCAGCAGGATAAATGTATGTCTTATTATTTTTATTTTCTTTTCTGTTTCATTTTACTGTAGTTGATACTTTCCGAAATAGCTGTGTGTCATTGCTAGGCTTGGGGTTGTATCTTATATAATACCGTTTAATTTAGTATCGTTTCCGTATGATTTAAACCGTTATTTTTATTTTAGATACCTATTTTTTTGTTTATTATTTATGTATATAATTTTGTTTTATTTCCCAATTATTAGCTCTGAAGGTAAGTATCGTTTTTATGTTATAGTACTACACATATATAACCTTTTAAACGAACTGTACTACTTACTACAGCCTACAATTAGATTGCGCAGTGAGTATTTGCAAGATTTTGAAACAAAAAAAAATGACGAAATAGTTGAACCCACTGTAGTTAGATGTAGGAGCATTTTTATGACGAACTACAAGATTTGACATAACGGTCGAGAATCTGCAACATTCAAATTAAAACGCGAGGATACTTTTATTGAATTGTTTCTCTCCTAATAAGATATTAAAAATAATTAAAAAAATATCCCATGTACACAGAGTGTTCGTTAAGGTGCGCGAAAAATTTACTTCGTGTGTTTTGAGTGGATTCTGAAAAACAAATTAAATAAAATGCGACATTAAAATCCAATTCCAAAAATATGAAGAGAGCAATACACACTGTTATATAGACACAGTGATAAGTATATAAATTTGATTTCATTTTTAAAGTGTTATTTATAACAACTTGTGTGAATTAGTAACCATAAACACATTTGTTTGCCAGATTGTCAAAAAAGAATTTACATTTGCGAGATGAACAACTTCTTGCCTGTTTAATGTTTATATGTTACCATTACATTTTTATATTCTAATATATTTTTTTATAATCACTTGTCTACATTGGAACATAAAAACACAGTGGTTTGCCAAGACGCCAAAAAATAATTTATATCTACGAGATGATCAACTTTCCTGCCTGTTAGTGTTTGTATGTATCATATTACTTTTTTATATTCTAATATAACGAAACAATTTTTTTATTTAAATACAATGCGACATCAAATTTAGTTCCAAAAATATGAAGAGTAAACACATTGTTATGTAGAAGCAGCTGATAAATTGACAAATGTATTTTTTTTTTAAGTTTTATTTATAGTAACTGCGTGCATTGGTACCCATAAACACATTGGTTTGCCAAGACATCAAAAGAATTTATATTTTACGATATGCCCAATTTTGTGGCTGTTAGTGTTGTATGTTATATACTACTTTTTTATATTCTAAACGACAAACAATTCTTATATTTAAAATACAATGGCGATATCAAATTTAGTTCAAAAAATATGAAGAGTAAACACATTGTTATGTAGAAGCAGTGATAAATTTACAAATGTAATTTCTTTTTTAAAGTTTTATTTATAATAACTTGCGTACTTGGCAATCATAAACACATTGGTTTGCCAAGACATCAAAAGAATTTATATTTACGATATGCCAATTTTGTTGGTTTAGTGTTTTATATGTATCACTATTTTTTATCTTCTAATACGCAAACATTCTAATTAAATACAACGCACATCAAATTTCGTTCCAAAAATATGAAGAGAAGACACATTGTTGGAGAAGCCAGGTGATACAAGTTTACAAATGTAAGTATTTTTAAAGTTGTGGATTTATGAATAACTGCGTACATGGTAACCATAAAGCACATTGTTGCCAAGACATCAAAAAGAAAACATTACGATTATGCCCAATTTTGTTGGCTGTTAGGGTTATATGTATCACTACGGTTTTTCTTATATTCTAATACGACAAAACAATTCTTAATTTAGAATACAACGCACATCAAATTAGTTCAAAAAATATGAAGAGAAACACATTGTTATGTAGAAGCAGTGGATAAATACAAATGTAATTTCATTTTTAAAGTTTTATCTATATAACTTGTCGTACATGGTAACCCATAAACACATTGGTTTGCCAAGACATCAAAGAGAA